>CAKALU010060657.1:0-56420 GCA_916700995.1 Hozukius guyotensis
GTACACGCTTGAAGTCTTCCAGAAACTCTTCCTCGAGCTGGATTGTTTGAATTTGTCCCCAAAAGTGAACAGCCTCAAGAATAAGCTACTAGCTTAAGAAAATGGACCCTTGCAGAATGAAGGGAATTGTTAAGTAATTGTGAAAACTGTCACATTGTTACCTTCAAGGGTTAGTTATCTTTGTAAAATGCACAATTTTCAGTGTTGCAGGTGGTTATTTAGAAAAAAAACAATCATACTCATTTGAGGGGAGTGGTATTATGTTTTTGACTTAATATTGACAAAGGTAGCTGTTCTTGTACCTTGTGATTCTACTGTGTACACCAGGGATGCAAATTTAATAGGTTTTAATTGGGGAATTTTAACAAATGAATAATGTGATTGTCCAGAGTCCTATTTTAGCCAGTAGTGAAGATGTAAGGCAAATGTAAGCACTTGACCATATCCCAAACTGTAAGTCAATTAACATGTGATATTTTATCGCTTACTTTTAGCTGTTTGAAAAACATAATGGCCCTGAGGATTTCAATTAGTGCATGTCATAAAAAAATATTTCATATTCAAATTTAAAAAAATAATGCAGTCTGAAAACATACAATGTAATTTAAATGCAATAAACTATCAGGACTAAACCTTTAATCACATCCAAAAAAAAGGAATCTGTGCCTGTAATGAAGTGATGGGCAGAGGTTATAGGTCATTGTGCAGTTTTGGTAAATTTAGCCTTTTCATCATTCCAAGTGAACATCTGTCTGTCAAGTAGTCTCAAGTATACATTTGTCAGGTAAATATTAATTGTATCCCTGTTGTACACATGCATGGTTTCTTTCTTTGTTTTATTATAGCCCCTCTCTACTTTATTGTTGTATGTTTGCACTTTGCACTTGAAAAACATTGGAGAAACTTAATAATTTATAAATGGCTCAAATAAATGTTTACCTGCTGTACTTATGCATTGTGATCTGTTGGCCCAACCTAAGTAAACTGTGGCACCAAAAAGGCATGATATTGAGTAGATTAGACATAGAAAATTTGTGGCAACAAAGTGACAATTAATATTATTGAATAGATTCAAGCAACAATGTGTTAAAATGTTAGTTGATATTATATATTTTATGTAGTGAATCCAAATCATTTTTATCCAAATAATTAGTAAATATAAATCAATTTCCCCCAAATAATTAGTAAATATAAATAAATTTCCCCCAAATAATTAGTAAATATAAATCAATTTTACCCTGATATTCAGTAAATATAAATCAATTTCACCCAGATAATTAATAAATATAAATCAATTTCACCAAGATGATTAATTGATATTAATCAATTTCAATCAGATATTCAGTAAATCTAAATCAATTCCACCCAAATAATTAATTAATATAAATCAATTTCACCCAGATATTCAGTAAATGTAAATCAATTTCACCAAGATAAGTAATTAATATAAATCAATTTTACCCAGATATTCAGTAAATCTAAATCAATTTCACCTAGATAATTAATAAATATAAATCAATTTCACCCAGATATTCTGTAAATATAAATCAGTTTTCCTTGTGAAATTAATTTGGATTTACTTAATTTATTCAATACTTTTTACTCAAATTTTGTAGTAGTCCAATCTATTCAATTATATTACGTGTCACTTTGTTGCCTTAATTTTTTTAAGTTAACCATTGGTCACATTTTTTAGGGTGTATAAGAACTACAGTGGCCAAAGCGAAAACGTGAAAACGCGAATGGCCGTCTCTAGAGCCAGTTGTTGTAAGAGGAGCGTAGGCCATTTGGAGAACGGAAGAGTCAGTGCGTAGGGTGTGTGTGTACATGGGAAGTGAGTGGTGAAGCAAGAGAGAGAGAGCAGCGGCGAATGTGTGTGAGCAAACAAGTGAGCTAGTGGAGCTTACGACAGAGTTAGTTTAGCTCTGAAAAGATCATGTGAAAGTGCAGTGGAAGTTGCAGTTTGTGCAGAAATAAATGCTGCAGCTCCTCAAGACCAACAGAGGTTTCCTGACTCCGGCCCAAGCAGTTAGCACAGTGGTTTATCCGTTCTGGGTCACTGTAGAAACATGGCAGCCAACTCTGTGAAGATGACCCGCTTCGTATGTAGATATAAACGGCTCTTTCTAAGCTAACGAAAACACAATTCTTATTTTCAGGTGATTATAAAGAAAACATACTTGTTGATATTATATTCCATTTCTGCCAATAGATCTCCAAAATTTTACACACTGGTCCTTTAAAGTTTGACAGTAAACTTGACGTGTCAAGTCTCTGAAGCACAGCCAATGACTTGACCTGGGACAGAACTCTGACCAATGAAAGAGCAGGAGGGCACACTAAAATTTGGAAACCAACGCAGGCATTGCTTGCACTTTGACATGTTTATTATGTATGAGGATTGTAGTAACATACGCAATGTGGGCTCTGAAGGGAACCATGCCACATTAACATACCGGAGAGTATGCAGTATCCAGACCCCTCAGCATTTCAAACTATTACTGAATATCTTCTCTGCCATCAACAGATCATTGTTGAAGGCCACAGAGCATCTTCCTCCACATCCCAAGGATTCAAAAAGCCTGTGTCGACAACAAAATGCTCACAGCCCCCCTGTGGTTGTCCCTGAATTGCCGGAGCAATCTCCTCTTGATGTAGATATGTTTCAAAACACCTGCTGCCTTGGTGACAGTCAGAAGCAGCTATCAGTCATCCTTGAAGGGCGTGATAGTGCTCAGACGTGAACCGCCTATCACCTCAGTCAGTCCTGTCCAGCTTTAAGGGACCCATCGCAGGTGAAAGTGTGAGATGCTAATCCTGCAGCCTAGCTATCAGTCCATCACTTATCATCACATATCTTAACGTAGCCATGTGTCCTTTCAATAACTTCACTCCAGATAACGACACAAAGATAAATAATAGACAAAGAGCATGCTCCTCTGTGTTCTGTTTCTTGCACAGTGGCCCACACACAGTGTCCTCATCAAACCAATAATCCAAATGTCACACTGTCGCTATGTTGCCATAGTGCTGGGTGTGGTGGAGTTGCTTATGACAGGACGACAAACAGAAAAACAAGACAGAGCTCTCATCGCTGCCACATTAAAGAAGGAAAACAATGGCATCAACCTTATGGTGCTTTATGCACAGTAGCGTCTGGGTGATTATGGTAGTGGCACAGGGATAATCTGGATAAGCTGAGCATGGACACTGAGGTAACACAGAGTGCCACAGCCACCCCCCCCCTTTCACCCTCATTCCCCTGCTTTCCCTGCATGAGATGATTTCCTAATTCACTGCGTATTCATGTGAAATCTATGCCGGTTTGAGGTCGGGTAATCACGAAAATGCTCCTAAACTTGCCTGCCTCCTCAATGCATCCTTCCTGAATACATATACTGTATAGCTTTTTCATTCATCCGTTTTTGTTTTTTTAAACCAATATGTACCGTATACTGTGTATACTGCTCTATTTTGAACTATTTTAAGTATTTTACTAGTATTATTACTATATTAGTATCAGTATTTTAAACTTTCAAGATGTTTAAAATGTTCCTGTATTGTGTTGTTAATGGTACTACTCTACGAGCCTCTACAATTGCCCCTCGGGGACGAATAAAGTGATTTGAATTGAATTGAATTGAATTGAATAGTTACCAATAATCTGCCTAAAAGAGTTGCACACACTTAATTGAAAATCTGTGAATGCAGGTAATATAATCTCCAAGTAGAAGAACAGAATATAAAAGAAATTTGAAGTGGAAAAAAATAAGTGCTAGTCCTCTATTATTCACATGTTGGCGTGTGTATCAGCAATCTCTTGCGACTTATTCCAATTTATTCATTATTTCTTTAAGCATGTTATACTGTCAGACAAAGTCAGTTGTGATTTTATTGCTATATTATTATACTTGGGCTATCCATCTAATATACAGTAGTAGGCCTATAATACTCCAATAATATTCCAACTGGAACATTATAGGGTCTAGGGGGTGTTTTTTATAGAGTGTTAATACTTAAAGTGCTTTCCTGCGTTATTTGTAGTGTCGCTCTATAATATAGGCCTATTTTAGGATGTCTATAAATTGAAATCAACACCGGCCAGCCAGACAGGCAAGTATGCATGCAGAGCTGAGGTGTGTGAGGTATTCATTCAGGTTATGGAGCACTGTCCCAGTCAGGATGCTGCTAAATATTATACAGAGACACAGATTGAATTTCTACAGTGAATAAAAGATACTAGGAGATATTGCGTTTGGGGGGCCTGCCTCAAGAAAATTTTAAGGTTTTTGATTTGAAACTGTGCAATTTTTTCATCATTTTGGACCATTATTATTACAAATTAAATGATTATTTTTTCATTATTTATCCCTGCCTTCGTCTGAACATTCAATTCTTCTAGAAATGTTTGCCCTATAAAATTATATTCTAAAAGAAGAGATTCAGAAATATTTATGTCTCATTATTTATATTTGACCACAAATTTAAAAAAGTTATGACAAACAGTTCACTAATTATTTTACAAAAAGGAAATGAACATTGTACCGATATATTACAGCACCCTCGTTCTCACTCCTCCCCCGTGCCGTGCGTCGGCTCGTCCAGATTCTCTGCACATGTGTATTTATGTTCATACGGCTTATGAGGCGAGGCGCAAATACGCTGCACCGTTATGAATCGTCATTATGAATCTCACAGAAAACCTAATATGGAGAGGGCAGAAAAGCGTAAGAAAAAGTCACAGTACACCAAGGGGGAAAATGTAGAGGTGCCGGTACTGCGTCCCGGTGAGTAACGGCCACCTTTAAGCACTGTAAAGGAGGGAATTAAGTCATATGTAGCCAGAAGATAGTCATCCGATTTACTGTTGTGTTCTTTTATTCCTTCATTCGGTGATCGCCCATGTGAATCAATGATAAAACCCACATGTATGATAACAGATAACAGTCTAACCAGCTGAGATCAAATTTGTATTTAAAGAAAAACATATATTGAGGGGAATAAAGGTACCTTGCATGGAAAATAAAGCTTTATTTTCCTGTTATTGTCCTATACGTCTATTCAGTGAAGGCCATTTCTGTGCTTCCCTCATCTAAACAGGTAAACTCTCTTGTTAGCTTTCTCATTTGCATTAGTGAGAGGAGTTTCACATATCCACAAGTGTGATTAAAAATAGATGCTCCACAGTTCAAAGTCTTTTCTGTAGGTAAAAAGAGAACAATACAAACACTCCAGTGCTAGGGCTATTCCATTTATAATCCACTATTCTATACACATGCTGCCTCATGGCTCCGCTGGGTGCAAAACAAAGAGCAGGGATAGGAGATCATGTGAGAATGTAAAATGTGTTTAATGAGGTTTGATGGTAATAATGCCACACACTATGATGAGCCACGGTGATGATAAACAATGTATTTGACCAACATGCACCCCCATCTCTCTCTTAGAATACATTTAACAGCGCATGTGATTGACTCACATGGCCAAATGGCTCAAAGGGGCTAGAAGGGGACAACAGATAGGATCGAAAGATGTCGGGCAGGTTGGAGTCCCTGATGTTTCTTTCAATGTATAGGTAAAGATTAAACTCATTTAAGTCTTTAACATGTAACATCTTTATGAATAGTGACACTTTGACTTCATTGTAGACCACTCTTTGACCTGTATGCTATTGTAGAAACTGAAACTAGACAAACACATGTACACATTTGCACTAAGACACACATATACTGCATGCATGCACAAGTGCAAAAAGGGGGAAGTTAATCTTTATCAAATTGACATCTGGAATCAGCAAGACCGCGCATACCATCTACAATACACCGAATTTGGATTATTTCCAAGTCCTTATTTCATTTTACAGAAAGCAAATAAAATTGTTTTGCTGTGGGAGCGGCAGGGTGGCTGGAGATGTTGTGCACAGCTCATCTGAGAGCCTTGTTAGCCAGACGCTGCCGCGGGCACAGATGAGCTCACAGAATCAATAGGGGATAACAGCTCCACAAATCCAAACACTGACTTTGCATTATATTGCGCCAGTGCCTCTACAAGCACGGAAGGGACAGATAGAGAGCATCTACTACCCTACACTGTGTTGGTTTATAAAAGATCATGAGGTGTACATGTGCAAAACAAAAAGGGCAGAAAATGCACTTGTAAAATAACAATACAGAGAGGAATAAAGGAACTGCTTGTGTTCAATCATTCAGCTCTATTTCTACTCTAATCCAGCACATTTTAATCCAAAGTACAACCACATATAAATGAGACATAAGCATCAATAATTCAGAAATCTTTTTTTCCCCTTGTATGTCATCATAATCATTTTTAATCAAATGCTCCTTACAGTAATCTTACACAGATGTTAGCTCTTTCCCCGAGACACAAGGGAGCATCCATGACCTAAATCCAGTCGACATGTCTCACACACACACGCACGCAAACACACACATTCATTCTAACAAGGGTCATGAATAATGGCACCACAAACAACTGAGCTAAATTGTTTATGTTGTCCCTCCCGTGTGCATACATGTGCTACTTGTGCGCTGCCACCGTAGATACATTTGGTGACATGATATTTCATTTACCGACAGCATGCTTTCTTTTTTTAGAGTCTCAACCTGTTTTTATCCATGACCTTTCCCTGCAAACATGGTGTTTATTTGTCTATGAGCTGTCCATTGGTTTCCCAATCTGTCTCATTTGCTGTAAACCTGTAATAGGCTTGAACATAGCAGTGGCAGCAGCAGCTCCCTCTCATCCTGCTCAATTAAGACACAAGTGTCTCTATGCAGACCGACCCGACAGCAACAAAACTGTTTATAGCTGCATTGTTTATGCAAAAAAACAGCACAGCACAAGCTATCACTAAACTTATATCTGCATCCAGTAAGTTAAAGCTTCAATACGTCTTTCTCATGTTAATATAATAATAAATAAGGCATATTAATCATGGTTAGTTTGTGACCCTGTATGACCCTGGCCATTTGTTGTCGCCATTTCTGTCTTCTTCCTCTTTAGCCTCACACTCAAACAATCCCACAAATGCTGCAGAGAAATTCAGACGAAATAAGGTTCCACTGGAGGAAATTACAACCCGACCGATACGTCAGCACAGCCGATAGTACCGGCCCATTTTAGCTGATCACTAATATATCAATCTTGATGTATATACCAGCCAATAATCAACAAGAAACTGCACTACTGACATTTTAAATGCCTGAGGTCATTTAATTTCTTCAAAAAATTAAATAAAATAAAAAATCCTATGATTTATAATTCAATTTACTTTAAGAAACAGTGTCACTATTGTAACCTCGCAACCAGAAATAACTAACAAGGTTATCTTTGAACTGTAAAATGGCCTGTATAGGACATATTGTGGTCACAATTATTTGACAACAAACTTTAAGTTATCCTGATCAGAAGTGTTTGTGTGTATTATGTGTGATGATGACTGATTTATCGTCATCAGACTTTTTAAGAACTTTCAAAAATCAATATCGGTATCTGCATCTGAAGTCCAGAGATTGTTGAGCTCTTGAGGAAATATCATACAGCTATTCAGTTTTCCACTTTATTTGCCAAGTTGTTTATGCTATCCATGCTGCCAAGGCATTAAAGCCATTCCTGTTGGCCGCCGGTCTGTTTTATGAATTATACTACAAAGCTAGCTTAGTGATTGAGTCTGACTTCAGCACTGAGTAAAACTTGGAACAGCTCTTTTTACTTTAGTCCATGTTGCAGATTTGAAGAGGCTCCTGGTTTGGTTTCACTAAGTGCTGAAGTCAGACTTAATCAGTAAGCCAGCTTTATGGTATAACCCACTGGTCTGATTCTACCTGTTTGTCTGTTGAAGACTCTTGAAGTCTGGACACTGACCTAGTGAACTGACTTAACCCCACCTGCTGAGTCTTGGATGCTACATTTTGGCTCGATTTCCTGTAGCAAGTTACTGTTAAAGAAACTGGCCAGTGGTAGGCTGAGTTGTAGCTCTCAAGCAAGCAATTCATTGCAAAAAATCTGTTTTTTTTGTGAGTTCTTTCCTGTCTGCTTCCTTTAAGGCCCTGACACACCAGACTGTCGGCCAATGTCGGGCCGTCCGTGAGTCCTAGATTTTGCGGTGTGTCTCGCACCGTCGGTACTAGTCTGCCCTTGTCGGCCCATTCAGCATGTTGAATCGGCAACGGAGCCCATTCGGTGAGAGAAATCACTCTGCTTGGCTGTTCAGCTCAAACCAATCAGTGCGCGAGAAGAAAAACGAGTAAAGTCAAGAGGGCACACACAGAAGGCTCTTCTCATTGTTCTAGGGCTGTAAAACTGAGTTTCTCCACAAAGAATCACACAAAATCACCACTTTAAATCCTGTGTTTACCAGAGATGTACTCATAAATCTCTTGGAAATAAGTCATTCAGCAGGAAAAAGCATAAAAAAAGAGTTATCGACTAAATAAATCTTAGTCAACTAAGACCACAACGACCGATTAATTTACTCAGAGGGGGCAGCCCTATATTTTTCATCTGCATCTCATCTGATCATTCCAATATACGGATATTTTCACAACGACATGGACATCTGGAATGAAACCAAGTGGTGAGTGAGAGTGGTGTGAAAATGGTCGGCAAACGCTGCTTTGATTCATATACGTATCATAACAACGTCTTGTATATTCGCAGTGGTCTTCCGGTTCCTCTTTTTGAATGACGAATACAGACTACCACCACCCTGTTGGTGTGGAGTATTATTTCCTCTTGCGCAGAACGTACATGCTACAAAGAAGGTATATTGCCAAGAAGTGAAAGTCAATTGTTCATTCCATTGCAGCATCAGCGCCCAGCAGCAAAGTACCAGACGCCATGAAAATAGTCCGCCTAAAAAGTGCCGTACAAAAGTAAAACTAAATGATTTCTATTCTATTGTCATATTCTACCGAAATGGCCTGTGTTGAACAATAAAATATTATAAATATAATAGTGTTCTCAGTCCAAAATGGCGGCAGCGGCTGTTGTAAAAAAAAAATCACCAGAGTTTCATCTCTGCTTCTATACTCTTTGCGTGTTAGTTGGCTGTAGTCTTTGCGATGTGTCCAAGTGCAACTTTTTGGCCAAGACACAGGCAACGTGAGGCGACGCAAGAGGTCGGCCTTCGTCGCCGCTCGTTCTTTGATGTCGATTTGGTGTTTCTGGGCCTTTACACCTGTGGTGGCGGATGCAGTTACCTCAGGCTCCATCAGGATTGTCCGCCTCATTAAGGGACAAGTGTTGGGGTGTAAACATGACCCAAATGAGGCTGAGGAGGGCCGGATGAGGTTACAATTTACTGCCTCAAAGTGAGGTGATTTATTATTCCACCAAGTTCTAATGACCTGACATAATCTGCACAAGATCTGAAAGGTGGACCATCATGGCAGTTTGTGAGAACTGAAAAATCACAATAATATGTATGTGTAACTTCATAATAGACAGTACTGTTTGCTTAAAAAAAGCAGCAGTCCAAACATCTGGTAATGTACAGTAAAGGAGTCTGCAGTGGTGTTATGCCAAGAAATATTGGCATTAACAGTATCACATTCCTTAATCCATTTCAAGAGCTTATAGTTTAGAGGGGGCATTTGAGGACAACTGAATTGAGTTTTTCTTTTCCTGTCACTAAGACTTTACTGCACTGAGAAACTCACAGTATGGTCCTATAAGACACTAAACTTTGTTAATTTAATAGTGTTAATGTTACTGTAGATGCCCCTCTCTGACTTGACACATACAGTCAGAGGGCAGCACGCTTAATACAGCTTCCTGGTCACTTCATGGCTGATAAAAACACACTGCCTTCAGAAGTAGGCCAGCAGGTCAGGTTAGATAAGGTCGCGACCCACTGCGTGCATAGTGTGGGTGTGAAAAGAGAAAATAAACTACTAACACTCTGCAAACGTTGGTCCCACACTGAGATGTAACACTACACCTGAAGTGTACATATGAAAAGGATTTGTGCATAATCCTGTGTCTACAGGCACGTTTTTATGTTTTTAACCTCGTTGCATATTGATGCCTTCTCTGTAAATCTCACTGGAGTACAACTTCAACTATCCTGATAGTTACTTTTACTCCTTGAAGTACTTTACTCACCAACAATATGTCTCGCACATGTCCTGAACTAAACAAACAGTGGTCTTTCCCTCTTTTTCATATTCAAGACTTCACATGATACAATTTCCTTTAGGGCACAGATGAAGCCATTCGTTCACATAATTCATGCATGAGAGAGATAAAGCATGACTCAGGGCCTGAAGGCATTAATAAAACACAAAGAGGTTGTGCTGTGCAACTTTCCAAAACCACTATGAAACAAGTCAGAGATCAATAACTCACCAAATGACAAATCCAACATTCAACAGTAAACCATCATTTTTTTATTAAACTCTTATTTAATGACACAATTTAACTCAGGCACATGTGCAGCAAAAGTCTGAAAAGATTTAGCCTTTTAATGACATACATATTTCAGAGCTTCAAGGCACAGCCACAGTTGTGTGCTGTTGGTCACTGAGCTGCTCTTGGACTAATTTTGGTCTGGACGATTCCAAAGTAAAAGGGAAACTTGCCAGTCGCTCACAAGCTGGCTTTCGCTAACCTTCGAGCTACCGACCCTCAGCTGGGCGTGTGCCCCTGCTGAAGCGTAACAACATGGATCAAGCCAAAGGATGAGAGATATTGTGTGAGACTTATAACATAATTTGCTAGAGTCTAACTAACAAAGTGAGCGTTTGAATGCAGTTTTTGAGTCAACAAGATATATGCAGATTGTTCATGTCACTGAATCTTATGCTGCGTTCCAGACAACTCAGAGGACGGAGTTTTCACAGTTGAAATTTACGTTGCTTTTCAGTTGATGGTTTACCATTTACAATGGAGATGTATGCTGGCAAGAATCTGGCGAAACGATAAGTACCATGATACCGGGGTTACGATCCAATATGTTGTGATATATTGCGATTTTTTTAGTCTAATTTTAGGAAAACTGCCATAGCATAAAGAAAACACCGCCATATGCATAAAATCTGAGTAAAAAAAGTTTACTTTTTTAGGAGATCAGAACAGTGGGATCTGAATTTGCATTTATCACAGTCCCTATAACATCCGGCATCTTAGCACTGCTTTTTGTGAAATCTGAGCCACTGTTGAAAAAATCAAAACATAACATTGCGATAGTCAGGTGTATCCATACTTTCTTACACCCCTATCTACAATGTGCGCTTCCATTGTCGAGTGACGTCAGACGACTGCTTCTTGGTGAAGTTGGGGTAGACGGATTTGCCCCGACTTCACAAATCCGACTTTGAGCTGCGTTCCATTGTAATTTTTCTAGTAGGAGGTTTGAAATTTGTCTGCAACGCAGCATTATTCATCATTTGTAATCATGTATGCTTAATGCAAAGTAGCCTCTAGACATGAAAGAAAGTGTGGTATTGAGAACCTTAAGGGTCAGGCCAGTAAGTTGCAACAGCATTTTTATCCTGTGTGTTTAGGCAACCCGATATCACGCCAAAGCGAGTAATAGAGCCGCTTGTCCACCCAGAGGATAGCGTCGCAGTGTCGAGGTGTGAATATTACAAACGTGTACGAAAGTGCAGTACCAGCACGGGGCAACAAAAACACTCACTTAGGTTTAGGAAAAATGTCATGCCTGGCCTTAAAATATGTACGGAAACAACGTAACATAAGTACGGAAAATACGTCACACGCGTCACTAAAAAAACACATCACAAACAAAACAAAACACCGGTCTCCTAGTTGAAAGTTGTGTGTTTGTTGGACCCATTCATCTCACCTCCTACCCACCGACCGGGCTGGTTTAGGCTTATGCGTTGTGTAAAGATGAGAAAAAGATTAATCCAGACCACGTATATCCATTCCAAGTCTATTCTGGGCTGACCTCTGTCTGACATCTCCTACACAACTCGTGGGAATTCAAGCGTATACTTTCTTTTCCTGATTTGTGACTTCCTTCATATGGCTTAGTGCAAACTTGCCTTTGAGTGTTGTGTCACTGAGATAATAACTCAAGGCCTTATCATGCGTCTCAGTGTCTGGAAGGGTTGACTGTCATCCTCCTCCCACTTACTCACTGCACTGAAAAGAGGAATTCAATGAAGGTTAGACAAAGAGAGATATAGATGGAGAATAAAGGATAATGGGAAAGAGACAGTGAGAGGAACTGCTGATCAAACCCTGCAGACTAGCTGATGGAAATCAAATTTGAGTCTTGTGTGAAGCAGGCAGTGATCATGGGACAGGCAGGCGTACGCGCTGTGGATGCCAACAATCAGCAACGCTATTCGACAGATGGATCAGAGCGCTCCTGGCCCAGACCGGGCTAAGAGCTCATGGTCACGTGACCAGTGGATTAGCGTTAGCCCAACTGAAAGGGGGAGGAGGGTAGGGCGCATGTCACCACATGCTTCCTGATCACTTCCCTTTGAATGTTTCCCTTTCTCTTTCACCCTGAATGTCCCCTCATGCCCCCGTTTGTCTTTCATACAGTAGTTTATGCTGCATTATTCACGTGATCATTTTCACCACAAAGAAATTGGATCACAAGCAAAAGAGATTCTTTCCGTTATCTTTCATCTGTCAATCCTCTCCGCCTCCATTTACAGACCAAGGAGAGGCCCTATGCTAAGCACATTCATTAGGGCATAAGTGATTCTGACGCCTTTGACTCGTGGCTCAGTCTGATCAAAACCGCTGCTCTAATCGGCTCACTTCCAGCCACTCATGATGTCAGTGCTGAAGAACATGTCTCCTGTGCTGTCCCTTCCAAACTAACTCCCCCCCTACAGCACTCATCGCAGCCTTCCCAAGCTTGCTGAACCCTACACTTGTCTGGCAGCGGGGAGTGAAAAAGTGAGAAGCCCAGGCCATGCTGTGAGCACATGGCACAGTTGGCTTATGGGATAAAACATTGGGTTCCCCTGTCTCCCCCTGCTGCTGCTACTCCTCCAGCATCTGGGTCTTTCTGTCAGGGACACAGTGTGCCAGCCAATTCATGCCTGACCAGCGTGCCATGTTCCCACGGTGACCCAAATCACAGAAACCTGGGAAAACCCTCCCTTTCCGACCCGTGACAGAGGGGGCATACAGGGTAACGTGGCCAACGGGGTTAAATGCTAAAAGTCACTGACCGTTATATCCTGTAGAGTACAGCTTGACTGAAATGTTTTACTGATTGAGAGTGCAGACATGCAGAAAAGTGCAAAAGAGGAGATAGAATGAGAACTGACAGGGAAGATGAGTCATGAGTCATAAGAACCTGAATAATCAGTCCATAACATGTCAAAAGGGGATGTCTTGAAATTAGAGCTGAACAATTAATCGTAACTTTATCAAAATCGCAATATGGCCTACAGCAATTTTCAAATTTTTCACACAATAATTGTTAAAGGTAAAATTGAAATACCATTTTAAATTAGATATTGTCGTACTGCAGAGATGTCCTGGCCTACACATCATATTTTACAGACTTAAAGGTGCTAAATGCGAGATTCGGAACATTTCTATTGCCTCTGTACAGCTCTCAACATGGCGACAGCTGAGCCGGCGGCTCGCAGCAAGCGGTGCTAACAGTGCTAACAGTGAAAATAAAGGCAACACTGCTGACAGAGCTAACAGTGTTAACCTGGGGGAGAACTGTAGGCTGGGTGCTACGCCTCTGCAACAGTGTTATCAGCTGTTACCGCCATATGAGAGCGGTACAGTGCGGCGGCCGTGAGCGAGCCAGTGGGGCACGCTCTGATGTTTGAACATGCACTAAAAGCATGCGAGGCCGGCCCGGCTATGTCAACAAAGCACGGAGAACTACAACACACACAGAGGGAGAGTGACTTCATTCTCTGCTCAGGTAGACATTACTCCTCTATATCTTTACATAACAAATAGTTGTTTTAATGCTATATTAATGCTCTGAATATCATGTAGAGAACCATTAAGAAAACATCTTTGTTTTGTACAGATTCCCACAGAAATAACACCATAATCAGATCATAATTAGATATTTTTTTCTAAATTGTTTTCTAAATTGCTTTGTCCAAAAGCAAAATGTAATAAATTTCCAAAGATATACAGAAAAATGCAGTTATTTGAAATGACAAAATGACGAATCAACTAAAAACACATCCCGAAGCCAAAAAGGAAAGTGTCAGCAAACCAACCATTCCTATTGCTGTGCTAAGAGGGAAGGACTCAGAGAGACGTCATAGAGCTCATCATTTTCACACAGCAACCTCAAGGGGGGACATTATCACAGTGGGCAGAGGGCGTTATTATCACAACACGTAACTCTCAATTAGTAGCCACGGGGGACAAAGTCAATGCCAGCTTGACTGTAGGTTTCTAAAAGACATTTTGCTGGCTTGTCCGAAAGGAAAACAACTCAGCATTCAGCCAGCAACTAAATGTCAAAGGATGCATATTATCAGGAAGGTGCAGGTAAGTTCATCTGCATGCAAATACACAGGGACACACACACACACAGATATCAAAGCGTCAGTGACATTTCAGTTTTGTTTGTAAGCAAGCAGCACAAACATCTTGATTCAGGAGTCGTGCATTACAGCTTGGGGTTGAACTTTATGAACCATCATTTCATGCTTTTTCAGACCACATGTCAACAACAAGCCAATGCAAAGCAACAATGCATCCTCTGTTTTATAGTAACGCTCAGTGAGGACAGCTAAAATGAATGGCACAGACCTGATTAACTCCACTCCTTTCAAATTTAGGATTCAGCTTTCGTGACAATGAGCAGATGAACACAGCTGGCATTTATAGTAGCCTCCTAAGTTTCTCCAGAGAAAGTCATTTCTTCTTCTTCTCAAGCCATATTCTTAGAGTTTAAAATTACGGCAGTATCAAGACTTATTGTGCGTCTGTGTGGAGCTCTACTAGTGAGATAATAGCGACCTTTTTTATTTAGAAAATCTTCCCTATTACCATACTGCAACTGCATTTACGGTATTCAATACTGAGTGACTTTATTGTACTTTATGGTTGTTTTATTTGTATGACCAACGTCACTCCAGCGTTTTAATTTTCATGCTTTTTTCTAAGTAATCATCTACCTAAAATTAATCATATCATTAAAATACCATATTTGGTATTTGTAAGATCCAAATCATTGGTGCAAAAATATATATTTTACTTGAATAAAACACTGGTGTAAGATAAAGAAGTATCAACAGTACAAAGTACTTGTTAATGTGGTGGACTCATAAGCAGCAGCTGATTTCTTTTATGCTACAGCTGGTCCAAGTGGCAAAACTAATAAACTGCTGCTGTGTCGTTCAATAATGCATTAGTTTTGTGAATTTGTGCAATCTGCATGTTATCCCCTTAACAGCAGTCAGACATCATGGAGTAAAAAGTGCAAGATTTCTCTCTGAAATATGAAGCAAAAGCGGTTCCATAAAAATGGAAATCCTCAATTAAAAGAAGCTCCAAACTGCACTTGAATACAGCAGGATATAAGCACCAGAGTGACTGAACAAAAGCTCTCAAGTCAGGCTGTCAAACTTCTGCAGCATGCCCATTACACCATTATTAGACTCACTGGCGCTGTATAACGCTCATTACAGTCAAAGCCTGTCAAAACCTGTGTGGTTATCTTTATGGTCCTATTTCACCTCATCTCGTGTAGTTATACATTTGAGTCCTGCCAGGCTGGACTGAGGGAGGCTTGAAAAACTAAATTTTAGACAGATACCACTATGACAGTGAGCCTTGTAGTGCTATTTACAGCTGGTGTCAACACAATATTTATTTTTATTTTTATTTAACCTTTATTTAACCAGGTGAGTCTCATTGAGATTAAGGACCTCTTTTCCAAAGGACACCTGGGCAAGACGGTCAGCAGCAAGAACACAACGTTGCAGACACAGACACACAAATAGAGATAAAGTACAATTCACAAAAGCACTAAAATTTGCATTAAAAGAGAACTATCTAAAGACAAATGGGGGGACAAAAAGGAACTTTTCTGGGAGTCAGCTGTACAACAAGGGAATCTAAAAAACATTGGCATGCCATAGAGTCTGCTTCTAAAGCCTTCATTTTTAGATTTAAACATATTTAATGATACCAGCTCCTTGAGTTTTAGGTCCTTTTGGAGCAAATTCCAGGCTGAGGCTGCAGAATATGCAAAAGCCCTTTCCCCAATTTGTGTCCGAGCTTTTGGGACAGAGAGCACAAGGAGGTCCTATGAACGCAGTGAATACCATCCACAATAAGGTGACAGTAAACTCATTGCTGTCATAACTTCCTATAGAGATACGATCATCTAACTCTGTATCCACTTTTAAAAAACTTTTGAAAACATATTTCTTTAGGATAGCATTCCTATAAGTAGAAGACTGGGTATAAATATATGTATGTATACATCCGTTTCTGGACGCATGTGTCCATTTATACACATTTATGTATATATATACAGTATATTTGTTTTATCAACTTGTCCTACCATTTTACCACTTCTATTATTATTGATATGTTCTGTGATGTTCTGTTTTAGCAGATACCATATTTGTTTTACTCTTATCTGCTTTTATTGTCTGATGTTCTGTTTTAACAATTACCATATCTTTTACTTTATTTATCTGCTTTTATTGTCTGATGTTCTGTTTTAACAGTTACCATATCTTTTACTTTATTTATCTGCTTTTATTGTCTGATGTTCTGTTTTTAACAGTTACCATATCTTTTACTTTATTTATCTGCTTTTATTGTCTGATGTTCTGTTTTAACAGTTACCATATCTTTTACTTTATTTATCTGCTTTTATTGTCTTGTGAAGCACTTTGTAACATCTGTTTTGAGAGGTGCTATATAAATAAATGTATTATTATTATTACTATTATTATTGATATGTTCTGTGATGTTCTGTTTTAGCAGTTACCATATCTTTTACTTTATTAATCTGCTTTTATTGTCTGACGTTCTGTTTTAACAGTAAATAAATGTATTATTATTATTACTATTATTATTGATATGTTCTGTGATATTCTGTTTTAGCAGTTACCATATATTTTACTTTATTTATCTGCTTTTATTGTCTGATGTTCTGTTTTAACAGTTACCATATCTTTTACTTTATTAATCTGCTTTTATTGTCTGACGTTCTGTTTTAACAGTTACCATATCTTTTACTTTATTTATCTGCTTTTATTGTCTGATGTTCTGTTTTATCAGTTACCATATCTTTTACTTTATTTATCTGCTTTTATTGTCTTGTGAAGCACTTTGTAACATCTGTTTTGAGATGTGCTGTATAAATACATTTATTATTATTATTATTATTATTATTATTATTATTATTATTATTATAACAGGGACCAGCCTGTTGATTCAACATAAAACCACAAAGACAAAAAAAAGAAAGTGTGTCAAACAGAAATGCTCCTATGTGCATTGAGAGTGTGCAACACAGAGCAGCTCTGCCTGTCTGTCTGGTCGCAGCTCTCAGTTTGTTTACAAAGCAGCGCTGTCAGAAGACTGTTTCGCAACGAGGAGACCGATGGACAGTCAGTGGACATTTCACCTCTTCACACTGGACACATTTCAGAGACATTAAAGTGTAACACTCACCTCTGTGGAGCGACTGAAGACTCGCTGTCCGTTTTCATACAATGCGAGGAAGAAGAGGCTGCAGCGACGTGGAGAACAGACAACAGTCAGTCAGTCAGCCTGTCAGACAGTCAGTCGAGTAGTTTCCAACAGTTCACTGCTCTCTCTCTCTCTCTCTCTCTCTCTGTCTCTCTCTCCCTCTCTCTCTCTCTCTCTCCGCCCACTTCCGGTGGTTCTTGAGCGTCTGTGTGAGTGGTTGAAACAAGTTTCTGTTCATTTCTGTGTCCTGCTGATGATGATGATTGATTTCAGACTAAAGAAGAAGGAGTTAGTAATAATAGCAATAGACACAATGTGCATCTATCATTCATTATTCGTTGTTTTTCTGCTCACGCCTCATGTATACCTCATAGATTCCTGTTTATGTGACTTTATTTTGTGCAGAACAATACAAGTTACCAACTAGTTACACTCACAAATAAATTCATAAAAAATAAATAAATAAAGCAAAATCACAAAAAATAAAAGAATATTTTATTATTATTTTTATTACTATTATTCATATTAGTAATAATAATAACAGTGACGCTGATAACCACCAACACTAATAATAATAATAATAACAATAATAATAATGACAGTGACGCTAATAACTACAACTACTACTACTAATAAGAATAAGAATAATAAGAATAATAATAACAGTGACGCTAATAACCACAACTACCATTACTACTACTAATAATAATAATAATAATAATAATAATAATAATAATAATAATAACAGTGACGCTGATAACTACTACTAGTAATAAGAAGAAGAAGAAGAAGAAGAAGAATAACAGTGACGCTAATAACCACTACTAATAATAATAATAATAATAATAATTATTATTATTATTATTATTTGTATTTCTGTGCACATTGTCTGATATGCCCAATGTAATCTGCACAATGTTTTGATTTTTAAGGACTTTATTTTGTGCAAAACAATACAAATTACCAACTACTAACACTCACAAATAAATTCATAAAAAATAAAGAATAAAGCAAAATCACTGTAAAACTAAATAAAAGAATAATTTATTATTATTATTATTATTATTATTATTATTATTATTATCATTATTATTATTATTATTATTAACAATACTAATTATTAACAATACTAATAATAATAACAGTGATGCTAATAACCACTACTACTACTACTTCTACTAATAAGAATAATAATGATAAGAAGAAGAAGAAGAAGAAGAAGAAGAAGAAGAGGAGTCATATATTGAATCATATATATAGAACTGAGAGAGTGAGTTGCTCCCTCATTGCTGCAGGTCATTAAGCCTGGACTTTTCTCTGACTCACTGGGATCAAAGCTGCACACAGTTACAGTATGAGCAGACCGGTAGATTAGATTAAGTCTAATCTACTGAACAGTACATCTTCTATCCGACTCAGAGCATCGCTCCCAAATCTGTCGCCCTCAATCTGGAGAATAGTGACACCTTCTGGTGCAAAACTGATCTGAATTCAACTATTGGATTTAGGTTTTTCTAAAAAATCCCACAGGATCATGAATGGACAGAGGAAACATTTTTGTTTGTTTCATAGTTGGGTTTATCCACCATTTGTAGCTGCAACATAAACTTGTTTTAGATCAATTAATTCACACAGAGAGAGAGAGAGAATGATGAGGTGACAGGGACCACAGATAAACCTTAACACCAATTTAATATGTTTTTCAATGAAAATGATATATCACAACTGACTGCAATATCAGTAAAAATAATCACAATTAGATATTTTTTTCTAAATTGTTTTCTAAATAGCTTTGTCCAAAAGCAAAATGTAATAAATTTCCAAAAATATATAGAAACATGCAGCTATTTTAAATGACGAAATGACGAATCAACTAATAACACATCCCGAAGCCAAAAAGGAAATTAATTAAAAATTAATTAGAGAACAATGTGTGCCTGAGGCAAAAGTGCATATAAGAGAGCCACATATTGCTGCCTGAGACAAATCAAATTACACAGAAAAGGGAAATAGCCACAATGTGACTTGTTGATTGTTGAAGAAAAAATGCATGTCAATTCTGTCTTATTGTATCCTTATTAATCCTACAGAGCTAAAAAGAGCGATTAAAATCCACATACTTGGTCCTATCAGCAGTGCTTTGTGTAGTGTTGGAAAAAGTATTTTAATCCTTGAAAATACTTAATTATATATAATACTCCCCTCCCCCTCCCCTTTTTATTTTCTATTAACTTATTTGTTTATTTAATTTATTATTACTCTTTTATTTTTGTATTATTATTGCTTGTTTTTTTGTTTTGTTTTTTTAACTCTATTCTTTTTTTTCATTATTATTATTATTATTATTATTATTATTATTTATTTTCTTGGTTTTGTTTCAATTTTGAATGTTGAGGTTGTTTTCTCTAGTGTACTTGATGAGGTTGTCTATAAGCTCAACTACTTGTTGGTTTGTAGGCTGTTGTAATTGCGAGCTGTGGATTGCATGTATGGAAACAACCTTGAAAAAAGGGAAAAAATAAAGTATAAAAAAAAGAAAATACTTCATTACTAGTTAAAGCCCTGCAATTAATATTTTTTGCTTAAAAATTGGAGAAGTATTAGCAGTAAAATTTGAAAATATCAAAGGTATACATTGTGAGGTATGATCCCTCTCAGTGTGTAATATGGACTCATAGTAGACTTGCCTTTTAACCCAAGCAGATCGAACTAAACAATATAATAAACTTGTTGTTAGAATAATGTTTAAACTGTGTTTTAATGTATTAAGTGATCCAGGCGATGCTAATTCTAAAGGCGCCATCATATTGGGTAGTTTGAACTGTAACATACTGTCATGTGTGTTCATCACACAGTTTGTTGCAACACATTCTCGCTCTCAACTTGTCAAATACAGCAGCTTTGTAAAAATGTTATTTAAAAATAATAATAGTAGTAGAACAATAATAACTTTATTTATATAGCACCTAACAAAGTTACAAAGTGCTTTACAATAAAAGCATGATAAAAGTCATTAAGATACAGGGGCAGTTGCAGTCTTGGCCTTAGACTGGTCTTATATTGTCAGGTTAGACTAGTCTAATTAAGCCTGTCTGTTGCATACATATTCATTGACTTAATTTGAGGTAGGAAAGTTAGCCTCCTCCTTTAGCTAAATATTAGCTCAAAGTAATGGATAAACGGTTGAAATAGTTAGCTAACGGTAACTGACCTTCTTACCAATTGTTGCCATACCAACAAAGCTCTCACCCATTACTTTTAGCTCATATTTAGCTAACTATTTCAAATGTTAGTCCATTTCTTTAACCTAACTTTAAGCTAACTATTTCAACTGTTTATCCATTACTTTTAGATACCTATCTCAACTGTTTATCCATTACTTTGAGCTGACTATTTCGACTGTTTATCCATCAATTTTAGCAAATTTTTAGCTAACTATTTAAAGGTCCCATATTGTAAAAATTAAGATTTTCATGTCTTTTGTATTATAAAGCAGGTTTAAGTGCTTTATAAATGCTGTGAAAGTATCGAAGCGCTCAATATACGGAGAAATACACACAGCCTGTATTCAGAAATAAAAAAAAAAATTCTGTCCATTTATGTTGTCACAAATATATAATATATATAGATCATTACACGGTTTTAAATATAAACATTCTAAATGTGTCACAGTTTATTTCCTGATGCAGTGCATGCAAATAACATCAGCTGACAGGAAGTAAACATGGACCCAAACTGTTGCCTAGCAACGCAATTCCGTTGCATTCCATTGAAATACACTAAAACAGAGCGTTTCAGACAGAGGGTAAATACAGGTATATTCAGGCAGACAGTATGAGGAAAATAAAGTGTTTTTTTTAAACATTAACTCATGTAAACATGTTCTAGTAGAAACACAAAATACAAGTATGAACCTGAAAATGAGCACAATATGGGACCTTTAAACTGTTTATCCATTAATTTTAGCTCATTTTCAGCGAACTATTTCAATTGTTTATCGATACCTTTTTTGATTCTAGTACCATATTCTTGAATTGTTTCTGAACACCTTTAATGGTTCTAATTGCAATTGGATTTATGCTATTTTCTCCCATACTTGTGATGTCGCTGTTGCACCCAACCGTTAAAGAGTGACATAGATGAAAATTGTTCCTTCTGCGAATCACATCCTGAAACTTGCTCTCATTTATTCTGGTCCTGTAAATTTACATGTGAATTCTGGAAAGATGTCAATAATTTTATTTTTATACTTGTTAACATTTTCTCAGATTTTGCACTGTACTATAGAAATATTATATTTGGTTGCTATGATTACAGTGATAAAAACAGTAATGCGTTCTTTCTTATTAATCTAATTTTAATTCTCGCGAAGTTCCACATTCACAAGTGTAAATTTACCCCAAAAAAAGCCTAACTTCTTTGTATTTATGAAAGAAATGGATCTATGTCTGTCAACAATTTCTTCCTCACAAAACAAAAAAGCAATGAAAACAATGAATGTGTGTAATATCTTTAAAGTTTTTAAGTGAAATTATTGTCATTCTCTCGCGTGGTCTTTTTTTTTTTTTTAATTGGTTTTGTTTCATTTCTGTTGTCCTTTTATGTTTGGCACAGCTCTTTGTTTATGTTTTCGCTATGCTTCTTCTGTAATTAAATGTTTTTAATGTTTTCTGCTGTTACTATGTATACTGTCATTTTGAAATAATAATAATAATAAAAAAAGGTAGGGCCAACCGGGGCCAACATAGGTCTATTTTTAGGCAACTAGTCCCAGAACTGAAGATATAAACAAGATAAAAAATAATTTAAATAATTACAACAAAAATCATTGATTGGGAAAGTAACAAGTAATCTGTCAGATAAACAGTGAAAAAAAACCAACTTAAATTCAGTATGAGTACCTCAAAATTGTACCCAAGCATATGTAGAGATGTACTTTGTTAGTGTGTCTCACCTGTGTCTAAAGAAACTCAAAGGTTTTGAATGTTGCTGCTGATGTAACTAATCGGGGGAAAAGTCCCCTGTCATGCTGCAGAAATAAATGACTTCATTTCCCCGCACCCAAGTTCAAAAAGTCATCATTTACAGTATGTTAGCAGTCTCTCTCTCTCTCTCTTTCTCTCACACACACACACACACACACACACACTGCATCCTGTTGAAGCTTCATCGATCCTCCAGATTGATTGGCTGAAGGGAGCTTCCTCAGACAGCTGAGTCAGCAGCTGCTGACGGTAATAGCTGCACATCTCCACACCCCCTCATCCTCTCCTCAAACCAGTCTCTGTTCATTTCCTATCACTGAGACAAACAGAGAGAGACACACAGAGAAAGAGAGAGCTGTAGAGCAAGCCCAAGAGGCCCAGTGAAGCAGAAACTGCTTCCTTCACTGTCTATTGTTTGTTCTGCTGCTTTATCTCAGCTGTCACACTCTCCAAAGGACTCATGGGAATCCCGGCAGTCACACTGCTGCAGATCACATCTTGAGCTGGAAATGTAGTGGAGCTGCACACATGCACGCAATATGGGGTTTCCAGTCAGGGAAGTCCAGCCCGTGTTGAGAGAAGCTGATTGTTGGACTCAAATTGAAAAAAGGGAAGTGCATGAGGTCACAGCTTATGAATAAAGAATATAGGTAACATTCAAAATCCCAGAATTTACTGTACAAAAGAAAATTGGCAAGAATTGCCGTCTGCTTTCATAAAACTGTTTTAATTCATAGAGGCAATAATACCTCCACGGGCCCCTGGGTCTTTCATCTCTAAGGGCCTCAACCTATAACAACAGTTTGTCACAAATAATTAGTGTTTCCCGTATAGTTTCTCACTCTTTATCATGACATTTGAAATACTTTTCTTTTTATGCTGTTGAATTGCTATTTGTACCCACAATAATTAAAAATGGGACCTCTCTGATTTATTTCTGTTGCCTCTTTGCACATGAAAGGACCCCGAGTGCACCATTTCCATGATTTCAATGTGAAAATGTGCCATATCATCATTTAAACTCAATTTCCTGGCTCTAAAACGATCTGTCCTCCAGCTCCAGCTCCAGCTCCAGCTCCAGCAGGCAGTGCCAGACCAGCAGGGGACTCATAAATAGGAAAATGTTTATTGCTTTACCGCATATCGCTTTATTGCTTGTCTTAACCCTCCTATTATCTTTGGGGTCAATTTGACCCCATTCAATGTTTAACGTCTCTAAATAAATGATTGACATAATTTGTTTTGCTTCATATTTAATGACTTTTCCTAATTTAATGGGGACAACTGGGTAAACATAAAATTAAAATGATGATATGTTTTCAATGTCCAGTACACATGCTGTACGCATCTGTGTTCTTTGGGGTCAATTTGACCCCAGGCTGTTTTAGCTGTATAAAACATATAAGAAATATCAACATTTTACACACATTTTTTTTGGATGATATTGAGGTCACTATAACATGCAACTTTATAATCTTCAAAAAGCTTTAGGGCCCTAACCTAACATAACCATAACTGTAGTAGTGCGAGAACCACTGATAATTCACACGACATGGGGGAGGGGAAACATCATTCTCGCGAGAACTTTGATATTTCCCCACGCTTTGGGGGCGGCAAAATATGGTTCCCGTGAAGATATTGATTTTATTTAAAGGGCTATTTAGGTAGTCAACAAACAAACATAAAGTACCTGACACATAAACTTGGGTAACAATTTTAATTATAATCATTTTCTGGAGGTTTAAATTGCTGGGGTCAAATTGACCCCAAGGATAAAAGATGTTGGTAAATTTGAAGGTAACAGGAGGGTTAAATCTTTGGACTTCCTCTTTCTGTTAATCGTCCGGTTTCCCATCTACATTGCTGCATTTCAGCACATTTCCAGTCATTATTACGCTCCAGGCTATTTCCTGATGCTGGACCTCGGCCAGTCACTGGAACATCATGTGATCGACCCGGCTTCACCTTCAGAATGAGGTTCACTCCAATAAAACCTGTGTTAGACTTCCTCTGGCTTCATCACAGTAATCTAATGTAGGTTTATGCATTGTATGAGAACTGAACTCAAAAACCTCAGCTTGTCACTTATTGTCCAGTGTCCAGACTGTGAATCAGAAACAGTGATGTCCTCATGCGGCACTGTTTGATCTAGGATCTGGTTTTTATATCATCATCTGTCTTTATCTGCTTTTTATCTGGAACATTCAGGACCAGATCTTCATTTTGATATATAAATTACTAAATGATACATAAATGAAAAACAGACAATCTTAGAGGCATATTAAATGTGAAACAAGTTGAATATGAAGTAACATGTTGGCTGTTAAGAATGACTGAAGATTGAAAGTCCCTTAAATGGGACTTTTTCACCGCAGACTTTTTTTTTTTTGGAAATATATTTTATTGATTTTCAAAGTTTTTATCCCACAATAGTAGAACATACAAAACATATGTATTTGACTTAACAAATTGAAGTCGCCATTACCTCATTACCATCCCCCAACACTATAATTTTATAGTAATTTAATTTACTTTTTAACTTTAATCTTGAAATATTTTGTCTATAATTTTTTTATCCTATTTTTTTGTGTCAATTGTTTTAACATATTGAGATTGTTTTACCCTTTATGTGAAGCACCTTGAGACTTTGCTGTATTTTTAAGTGTGCTATATAAATTAAATTTATTATTATTATTATTATTAAGTGTGAGGGCCTGAAGTTTGCTCCTTTGCAAATAACATTGCAGTAAAATTAAATGTTGAAACAGTGACTGCAATGATAAACTAAACAAACATTAAAAGGAGTAATGTTTGACCCAGGTTACACATCAAAGAGTCTTTTCTGCTGTACTTTCTTCCATCATATTGATTATTAATGTGTTCTTCTCACTATGGGAGTATTAACATGAAGTTCAGTCAAGACTGCAGTTTTAACTGACTGTTAATAACTTATTAATAATTAGTCCTTGTAGATAGATTGCCAGTCAACACTGCATTTTCTTTTTGTACGAGTCCACCAATAACACACTTTTAATGTTTAGATCTTACATGCAAGTCAATAATTACACTTACAGATTAATCGATTACTTTTAGTGCTAACTTGTTTTTATTGCCTCCTGTCAAAAAGTGAATAGTTACGGCGTATTTTACAGAAATCCTCTTGACATTTCATGGCATGACAACTCAACAGATGGGGTTTACTCAACCGTATGAAAGATTAAAAGTCAACTGTGACACACCTTACTGTGTGCTATGATGCTTAAGAAATATCTTTCTTAAGCACCCAAGTCTGTCTTAAAATATATTGTTCATAAAGTGATTTACATTACATATCTGATCGCATCAGGTGAATTCAGGCACAACAAAACACATTAAAACTGCTGATTTCAAAAGCAAGTGCAATTCACATGATCACAAATGAAAGTATTTTAGTGGGAGTGACACAAACTATTTCAGAGCACCACTTTTACAGGTTATATATCACGTAATTTCTCACAACACTATAAGGGGAAAATAACTCACGTGAAAAATAGCCTCAGAAGTGTCTTAAATTCCTTGTCTTTTCCTCTCTTTGCAGTTTTTTAACACTTCAAATATAAGAAATATTCCATTTTGAGTAAAAGCTACCATGAAACAGAAACTTTAAATGAAACCAAGGTATTGTGCTACACCTGTGACAAACCATTTGGCCGGGATTAAAAATGAGACTGAACATTAAAAAGGATTACAATTACATAGCGGCATAGCTTATACAACAATTATTATTATTACATTTTCTTATTCAAAGAAAAGAACGCATGAATTCATAACCATTTTAAAAAGTCAATATAATGTTCTCAAAAAATATAATTCCAGATACTTAAAAGGTACTCAAGACATCTATGCAGAGATGGGGAAGTACTGAATGGGAGCAGGATGCTGCTTAAAGTACAACAGGTCAGTATCAATCAACAGTTTTACTCACTGAGCTACGAGTCAGAACCTAAATGAGTGGAAATGCTCTTTTAAAAAGAACATCAAAATCATTCAGTGTGAAAGTGAGTCATTATTTTTTACACAGGAACAAGAAACAAACTGTACAGGCAGATTGTGTGAACAGAGGGAGAAAATAAATCATCATACAATCCTCTATCACAACACAATATCGAATCCCAACAAAGAAAAACCTGACAAATCTCTTCACATTGGTGACGCTACATCCATGTCCAAAGTAAGTGACTCTGTGGAAGAAATACAAATACAAGCTATTAATATTAGTTATTAATCAAGTTCTACAAAAAGTACAAATATGAGCCTATTTACACCTGGCAATAAAATGCCTCTTGTATCCAGATTGTATTCAAATATGATTTAACCTGATTACATTTATACCTGGTATTAATATGCATCTCCAGTGTCCACATTGAGATCCGATTGTTCTGTCTGAAAGAGCTGAGAGGAAGCCTTCGGAGGCTGCACAACACACAGGCTTGAAGCCGGGCACTACGGTACGTACGGACACATCAGCCTCAAAACCAAAAGCTGCCGTTTACGGGGAGTGGACCTGCAAACGTGACTTTGAGGTCTGTCTACACTCGCACACACAGAGGGATGAGGAGAGGAGACGCTGAGCGCAGACAGTGGTGGTGATATCTCTGGTCACGGCGGTCCAGTAACCGGAGGAGCGCTGAGAGCGCTCTGCACACACGGCCGAAGCTTTGAATGTTCACTGTTGATTACTACCGAAGCTCCGGAGCCCAAAAAATTATACTCGAGACAGCCATAGCATTGCGTGTTTCCGCCGACGTAGTTGTTGTATGTCAATTGAAACGCAGTTACACTTGTGTTCAATGTGGTCACAATGTGTCCCTATCCACCTCTGATCGGATAACAATCTGCCCTCAATGCGTTTTGGGTGCATTTACACCTGTACTTTCATGTGGTCAAGCACTATTCAATTGCAATCCGATCACCCAAAACACATTTTAATGCCAGGTGTAAAGGGGGTCAGTGTGTGCGTGTGTGTGTATGTAGTACATCATGTGCGTAACTGACTCACCCAAATGTGCTGGATTAGCTTCAGCTTCATTGTGCATCAGGGAGTCGAGGGTACGAGGCGACATGGGGAACAGGTCACTGGTGTTTCCAGAGTTTGTGCTGCGAAAAAAAACAAGAAGAGGACAAATTGTATGTTACAAACTGATATGCCCACTGATCACACACAGGCACTATCACGTGGCTTCCTGCCACAGTGTTCGTGTTAATCTAAATACTTTCAATATAACTAAAGTGACAACATCTTTGTCATCCCACTTTACCACAAGTGATAAGCTAACAGCCCCTTGCTAACTTGTGTACGTAAGCGTTTTTCTTCATCACAGTGACCGCAGAGCTACCACAAATAAAGGGCTGTGATTGAGCTGCATTGTTAATAAATAAACAAATATCAGTGGTTAATGAGTGAAAAGGTCATTCCAACAGTCTTATCATAGACATATGATTCAGCATTTGTGTCAGTCATGCCCAAAAGAGAGTACAGTAGATGAAAAATGGGATGGATCTGTGGTAAAATACTGATAAATATTTAGATATAAATATCAAAATACATGAATTAAACCATTAAAGACTAGGCAGATGTTATATACTGTTTCTATTTCAGACAGTGCTAATTAAACACACTAACACAACATGTTTAACAATGAATTGATGTTAATGACAGCTACAGTCAATGTCACAACACTTGTTGGTTAGTTGGCTGGTGGATTAAACAGGCCCTTACTCGGGCTTAAACAATTTTATGTATTTCTGTCTTTGTTAAAACTAACATGTCTTTTGTCTTGTCTTTTTTTCTCATTATGAATTGGTTTGGAATCATTTTCCATCGACAATACTACTATTATCTGAAATTTTCCTCGAACAATCGTATCAAAAAATACTTTGAACTGTTGAATCCATACAAATGGATTTGGTGATGAAAAACTGATGAATGGCAGGGAGGTGCTCTTGTATTAGGACGCAGGAAAAAGTGGTGGTGAGTAGGACAAACAAACAAGAATTATGTATGCGGAGAGGTAGTGCACCAATGTCCCTGAAACACACCCATCAAACACACAAACGAAAGTGATAAGATGCACACACACAAGCCCTCCCTACATGCCTCCTCCCCCCCGAGTGCCTACTTGTAGTTCCCAAGCAGATCACTGTCCGGCAAGTCCATGAACACGGAGGGACACCTACGGAGACATGGTCAGGATCTCACTGATCAAACCCACTACCAACGAAAGCACACTCCTCCTCACACAGTCACATTCACCTGCAGCTGACCCTCGTCTCCCCCTTCTCATTTATTTTTTGGTTCATGTCAGATATCCAATACAAAAACAGTTTGCATTTTGCGCGTGGTAATGAATTCCCATCAGAAACGCTCAGTGAAGACACAACCTGATGCCAGGTGTGAAACTGCAACCTGTCTAAAATCTACACATGATTTGAGTTCACAATACTTGGTCTGAGAACAGGGTGATGGTTCCTCCAATGACAGTGATGACTCACAGTGAGAGTAAAAAGAACTTTGTTCTCTTTTCTTTGTACATTTGGTAATACTTGCCATATATTAAAAAAAGGAAGTACAGATCTTGAACAGGAACAGTCAGAAAGAATCTCTTGTCTTTATAAAAGTAAACATCAACAGCTGGTAATAAGGACTAACATAAGTGGAGGTCACCGGGTGGCATGAGATCTTCCCGTAAATATTGATTTCAAAATAAGAGAGGAGTAACAGATACTTACGGGGTAACGCAGATGAACTTTGTCTTCAAGTATGGCTGAATAGCTGTCAGGGAAAAGAAAATGTCAGCACTATCACAAAATACACTGACCACAATAAAATAAAATGCAAGAAATAACATGCATACTAAGCAATATTTGTTGCTGCTCTTAGAGGAATACTTCACCCACAAAATTATCATTTGTATATCAATTACTCACACTGTGTTACTTTGAATTCTTGAAGAAAACTTTGTTTTACAGCAAAACTATATCAAAACATCCGTTTACAAACTCTCAAACAACTCGTGCAAAATGATCTAAGTCTCATTTATCTACTTGTATGCTCACTACTGCCCAAACACATGCAACTTTACTAAAACCTTAGTATTTAAAACACTTCAGACTCACAGGCGAGTAGTGCGCCTGGATATGTGTGAGATTTTTTATGTGGAAATGTTTTAAATAGTTTTGATATAGTTTTGCTGTTGTTAAACATGGCCTCCATTTACTACAATTCATCAAGACTTTTCTCTGTATTTTGGATTCTCCGTTCACTGTGGAGGCATGCGAGATAAAGTTTTCTTCAAGAATTAAAAGTCATAATATAAGTAGGTGTTGGGAATCTAATGTATGAATTTATTTTATGAATTTATTAATTTAAATTTCTTTATTTTCATTTTTAATTTATTAGATTGTAATTTTATTTATTTATTTTTTCTATTTTATTATTATTATTATTAATAATATTAAAGTTTTTCTCCTCCCTTGTTTTTGAATACTTTATTTTTCAATTTACAATTACATTCTGTTATTATATGTACATATTAATTTGTTTGTTATGGTTTAGGTTATAGACATTTTTCATAAGGAAACAATAAAAAGTTATTCAAGGTAACACGCGGTGAGTAATTTATATACAGATGGTCATTTTGTAGGTGGAGTATTTCTTTAAGCATAAAGAACAATGCGGTGACTTACTATTCGTAGAGTCTCCTCCCATCTCCGGCTCAGGAGCTGCTTCTGGCCTGCAGTATTTCCCAAAAGCTTCATCCTTGGGGATGTCGGGGTGGAGGTACACGAGAGGTGAAACCAGGATGTTGGTGGCATCCATGATCTTGTAGCCCATGATGATGTCGGCAAAGGACATGCTGTTGAGCTGCTGCTTGGTGTACGGCTCCACTGACTGCATCTGGGTCTTGCCTAGAAACATACGAGGAAGCTCAGTACCACAACAGAACATAAAGTAAATCCTGAGAAGATTATCAGACAGTAAAATAACACAACAACAACAACAACAACTCACCACTGATGTCTTTCTCTACCCATGTAAATGTAATGCCACCCTCCTTGCTGCTCTCGCTGAAGCGCAGCAGAAAAGTGCCGGGAGGTTTTGGACTAAGGATGGCCCTCTCCCTCTCCTTACTGATGAAGCCCATGATATACCTGCAGAAAAGCAACAGGAAGTCATATAATTAGATGCTGAATTTTAAAATAGTAAGTCTGTTTTAAAACTGTTGACTACTGCACGTCAAAACACTCTATAATCTGAAACAGGGACTTGTAAACAAAGGACGACCTCTCACCCTTCATTCCACAGTGCCAGGATATACTTCTTCACCAGGTCAATGATGTTGTCCAGCCACACCCAGAAGGAGAAGCCTTTGCCAGCCATGTTTTCCTGGGAAGAGGAAGGAGAAAAATAACTCCCATTGAAGCAATACAATGGATGGCAGATTGAACCACATGTGTTCAGTGGTGGACAAAGTACTCAGATCCTTTACTTAAGTAAAAGTAACAATACCACACTGTAAAAATACTCTGTTACAAGTAAAAGTCCTGCGTTCAAAATTCCACTTGCGTAAAAGTACTAGGGTATTACCAGCAAAGTGTACTTAATGTAGCAACAGTTAAAGTCCTCAATATGCAAAATGACCCCTTACAGAGTGTTTAATTATGGAAACTTCAAGGTCCCGAAAGATTATATATATATTTTTTTAATTTTATATACACAAGAATATAAGTTATTATCGTGTGCTGCAAGATACAAAAAAAATTGGGGGACTTCAGGGGCTCTCCCAGGGATGTGGGCTTTCAATATATAACAATGCATCATATTTAATAAGTTGATCACATGTTTTGTTTGTAAAATCATCAAAGTAACTACCTACTACAGCTGTAAAATAAATGTAGTGAAGAAAAAAGTACAATATTTCCCTCTGAGATGTAGTGGAGTAGAAGTATAAAGTAGCATAAAATGCTAATACTCAATTAAAGTACCTCAAAATTGTACTTAAGTGCAGTACTTGAGTAAATGTACTTAGTTACTTTCCACCACTGCATGATGTGTTTATTAGGTCAGTACCTTGCAGAACTTGGCCCAAGTGATCTGACAGCCGGAGTAGTTGACACACGGCCCTGGATGAGGAATTACAGAATAATATCACACATTAATAAATAACACAGTGTTAAGCTGAATGTTTTTGGAGACTTTTAAGGCATGGGACCTCACCTAGTAATTTCTCAGCCAGTGTGGTGAGCTGTTCAATGGTCAGGCCTCGCTTGGTGGTGGAGGAGAACTGCCAGCTGAGGACCTCAGCCACCTGGTCCCACGTCCCCACCGGAGGCTTGGTGAAGAAGTTCACATTCTGTACAGAGACACCCGGGCCAACATAGTTTAAAAACACTACAAACAGATATACAACTGTGATATAACCGTTGTGTGTAAAACATCCCCAGCAGAGTTCAGCCCCTTCCCACCAGAGGGTGCTGTCTCACCTTTGGGTGGTTGGTGAGCATGTTGTACCACAGGATGGAAGCCCAGGCGTTGGGCATCTGGCAGATGTTCGAAATGACGACCACAGGCAAGGAATGAGTCTAAACAAATAGAGAGAAAAAATATATATATATTATACATTAGGATATAACATAAAATGTTGTTATTCCTTGCCAACATTTACTAAGTTTAAGTTCTTGCTTAGTTTCTTACATCTTGGTCATATGAAACAAGAATAAAATCTGATGACTAGTTAGCAGAACAATCACTCTGTAGATAAACACACCACTGAGATAGAAAAAGTCAGGCAATAAACAGTAGCAGTATTTTCATCTTTTGACTAATAATAATGCTGATTAATTGCATGATTGTCCATAGTTAATCACGATTAATCGCAAATTAATCACACATTTTTTATCAGTTAAAAATGTACCTTAAAGGGAGATTTGTCAAGTATTTAATACTGTTATCAACATGGGAGTAAGCAAATATGCTTGCTTTATGCAAATGTATGTATTAATTTATTATTGGAAATCAATTTACAACACAAAACAATGATAAATATTGTCCAGAAACCCTCACAGTTACTGCATTTAGCATAACAAAATATGGCAAAACTCAGTGTGTCAGTGTGCTGAGTTGACTATGACTTCCCCCAAACTGCATGTGATTATCATAAAGTGGGCATGTCTGTAAAGAGGAGACTTGTGGGTACCCATAGAACCCATTTTCATTCACATATCTTGAGGTCAGAGGTCAAGGGACCCCTTTGAAAATGGCCATGCCAGTTCTTCCTCGCCAAAATTTAGCGCAAGTTTGGAGCGTTATTTAGCCTCCTTCTCTACAAGCTAGCATGACATGGTTGGTACCAATAGGTTTTCTAGTTCATATGATGCCAGGATCTTCACTCTAACTTCATCACATTAACTTTGACAGCCCTACTCATGACTTGTCTTCTGTCAGAGGGAGACCTTTTTTTGCCACAAAGACAACAATTATTATGTCACAGATGCTGTGGATGTTGCCATGGTGACCGACACAGCTTGTTGTGTTTTGACTCAGTGTCTCACATCAGTTGAAGGAAGCTCTATGGTGCGTTTGAGGAAATGCATTCAGCAGAAAATACTCAGCGCCAGTTACCCTGCCATCAGTTGGGTAACTCGGATCAGGTCAATAACCGGGTTGATGGAGGAGGTTTCACTTTACTTTTTACTTTTACTTCGAAGCAGAGGTGGTGAGAGTTTCCGGAGGTGGAAGACGTTGTTAATGACTCATTTGTCTGGTGACTTATTTTGTATGGGAGGTGTCAAAGAACAACGCTGTTGTATCTTTATATTATGCTTTAGAGTTTTGTTGACTTCTGGTGTTACATGAAAGTAAAACTGAGAACACATAAACGTCTCCAAGTTCATGACACAGAAACACTGACTGATCCCGATACTGACCTCCAGATCGATCTTCAGGCCTTGATGATAGACTTCTGTCTCAAAAGTGATAAGATGGAGCTCCTCAGTGACAATCAGAGAGGCCTGGAGAAAAACAGATTATTCAAACCTTTACTCTATAAAAAATAAACTGCATGGGCTGCTCATGTCTTTCAAAGGTCAGGAAAGCCGTTTATAGCAGAAGTTAAATCATAACTACAAACAATTTGAGCATTAAATTACACTTTCCCCATCAAGAAATACTTACGTCACTATTGGTCCGGCCACCATTACCACATCTCTGTTCTCTCAGGGTCTGTAACAAACAGGAAGTCAGTGCTCCACAGCAGGCTTTTATCAGAGAACTTCATCACTGTTGAGCTGTAAGAGCTCTGCCTCTATAACTCACCAAGTGTTTAAACTCTGCTGACAGGCTGCCATTGTTGGATTCTTCCATGTTCATAACTTTTGTGTTGGTACCGAGGATGTTAAACTTTCGTGACCTGAGAAAATCAGCAGAAAGTGAGTAAGAAAGTTCCTAAAATAACATGCAGTAAATGCTCAGGCTTTGAAAAAAAGTGTTGTTAATGTCGTACCCTCGAATTGCAGCCACATCCCCAGATTCCCTGAAAAATAAAGAGTTAAAATCAGTAAACAGTTTCTCCTAACATCTTCAATCAGATCTGTGTCTTAGTGAGTTAATATAAATGTTAGCACACCAGAAAAAAAACAACTCACTTGTCAATGCAAACTTTAATTTTCAGCTGGTAATTGAGTTCAGGAAACTTTACCAGTAACCTGGAAAAATGAGAGAAAAGATATTCATTAGGATAGAAAATGTTGCACTTTCGTCATGTGGGACAAATACCATGTTTCCATTAAAGGTACAGTTTGTAGGATTTGGTGGCATCTAGCGGTTGCAGATTGCAACCAATCGAGTACAGGTGGTTATACACTAATGAAAACATAGTTATGAATTATAATTGAATATTATATTCCATTTCTGCTAATAGGTCCCCCGAAATGCTACACACTGTTCCTTTAAATGTATTAAAAAATATGCATATTATCTTTGCAAGCCTGATTCTTACCTCACTTTATTTGTGAACTGCACTCCTGTTTTTATGACCAGAGGTCTGTCTGGATGCATGGGCATACAAGGCTGCCTCTCGACCACAAAAGAACTACAAGACAGAGTGTATCATGTTTCAGAGAGAAATTCCAGCAAACATCACAACAACATATGGTAAGGTCAAAGATCACATAAGGTCAAAGGTCCCTTTTACTAAGTGCATCTCATAGTCTTCCTCCAGACATCGTGAGATGCGACTGAAAGCTCTGAAAGATCATTAGTAAGTGGGACTTTGAGCTGAGAATCTCTCCACCACAGATTGTTCAACAATAAACACCCATGTGGTCATAATAACACTTGCAGAAAATGGTGCCGTACCTCTTCATCAGGTTTCTGAACAAATCCACAATCTTCTCCTCCAGGGCGGGCCGGTGCTGGATGATGGGGTCTCCTTTGTAGGACACCTTCTGCTGAAGCTCCTCGAGCTTCTTGATCTGCTGACGAATCTGGAGCTGGGACTCAGCCAAGGATGTGATCCTGGTTAGAAAATGATATACCCAGCTCAAGTTAAACATCTTGATCAAACATGACTCTACAATATTGGTGGTGTTTGGCACATTACAGCAATAACATTCTGGATTATGTCTGCATAGACAAAAGGAGATCACCAAAAGGATAAGTAGAGCAGAGTAGAGATCAAAGTCCAGAGTCTGTTAGCCAAAATAATCTATTTATGGTATAAAAGATGACCATCAATACTTGTTATAAACTGATGACTTGGGAATGAAAACATTACAGCATCTCTTACAGTTTGTAGCAAAATCTTGACCATCTGTGGTCTAAATATTTGTATAAAGTCATCAAAATAACCATTTAAACAAATTTACTTATGAAGGAAAGGGAAAGACTTATGCAGTAGGAAATTAAAAAGGATATTTTATGACATCACTTGCATTTGTAGATGCTGGACAGGCAGAACAGGAGCAGCATTGTGGATGGCAGTTTTTCTATTTAATTTGATTGTAATAATTAACGTTGTTTTTTTATTCAAATACCTTATTTACCCGAGTTCTGCAATAATTGCCCATGTAAGTTGTTTAAATAAAGCTATCATCAATGAAAAATACATTGTTTTTTTATAAGCTTTTAAATATTTACCAATCATTGATCATTGATGTGACCGTCGATGATTGATTTAGGAAATTGTTTAAAATTTGCATCGCTGGTTACCATGTTTCGAGGCGGTCCAGGCAGATGTTGGGTGGACCTCCAATACAGGCAATTTGCTGCCTTCTCTTCCAATCTGCTAGTTCTTCATCAGTCAGGTTCTTCTGTACGTAATCCATGGCGGTCAGCAGGCCGCCCATCTCTGTCACAATTTGCTACAAGATAACAAGCACAGCATACATTAAACATGGGCATAATGAGTTATTAACACGTGGTCAATGTGATTGGTAGCTTTACCTCATTGTTTCTCATACTCTAAAGCATTATTTCCCCAAAACCCATCGTCTCCCTTTACAAAGATAATGCAACGCCTCTTGGTATCACACAAAGACCCTCCTCAAGTTATGCCCCATTAAGCAATCCAGAAAATTGCTCATGAAGTCAAAACTGATGGCTTTACATGTAAAATGCAGCATGGACGGAAGTGGGGCGTGTAGTTTCACGGCGATAATGGCAGACAACCACGGTGGAAGGTCTTCTGACATTTGTGCTAATTGACAACCTCAAGCTAGGTGTGAACCACACCCCCATGAAACTAGAGTCCATTTGTTTGTCATAAACTTCTGCACAAACGTACAGCCTATTCTTAAAGATGCTCCACCCCGTTTTTTATTATCCTTGTCTTCCTGGTTTCACTTAAAGCACAGTCCAAACTGTTAAAATACTTTCTCGTGTATTTTTGACTTAACTCACAACATGGTAACACTTAGACACCCACCCTTCTCAGCTGGTCCAGGGCGCTCAGCATCTGCTCGAGTTGAGCCATCTTCTGTCTGGTAGCAGCTGCTTGGCTATTCCCATTAAGGTCCTGGGACAACTCTGTACAGAGAGTGGACATGTCACAGGTCAGCAAACAAAAAATCAATTCATTAAATCTATACCAAAAAGGTCGCCTTTTAATAAATGTTTATCTGAGACCGAGTTACACGTTTCCAACAAATCTATATCAGTGCTAAAGCTAAGACAATAAATATTAATTAGAATATACTGTACCTCCTTGACTTTTCAATGTCTTGTAATTGAAGTCAAAGTCATCCTGCAAGTTCTCGAGCATTTTCATCTTCTGTTCCATGTCCTGAAGAAAAACAAATGATGATTTATATATTCATGACAAGACAGGCTCATTTTGTCAATTTAAATAGTGTTTAAGACTCTTTGTACTGTATAGGGGTGGGCGATATGGCCAGAATCTTCTATCACGGCATATGTAATTTTATAAGACGCTATATATCACGATACAGTAATTGTTCTATAACTTCAATTAAGAAATTAAAATAACCATCTCGGGTTGGTTGGGATGCCTCCTCCTGTTCTGTATTTACAACTTCACTCTCTTCCTCCATGACTGCCCCAATCACGTTACCTTGCGAGGCAGCTGGATTCGCAAGATCACGCGAGAATTGCTACTGCGGTGGAAGCGGTATTGCCAAATCACATTTCTACTGTTGCACAGTATATACCGTCATATCGCTCAATCCTTGTACTGTATTTAAATGCTTAATCAGTGGGTCTCTGATGGAAACTAACCTGCACTCGCTTCCTGATGTCCTGGAGGTTGTGCTCCAGAATCTGCTGCTTCTCTGTCACCACTGTCCCAGTGGGATGTGCTGCTTGGCCATCCTGCAGGAGAATAAAACATAAATGACTCACTGCTGTACCACATCAAATTCATGAATCAAAGCTCTTTCGTGTAATAGGAATGCTAGGTTAGTGTAGCTCTTCTCTACCTGTACAGCAGTGGTGGCGGTCTGCAGCAGTCGTTGCTCCTCCCAGAGACAGCGGGCAACAATGCGGGCGATGTCCATCGGCTTCTCCAAGTACTTGCTCTGCAGATGCTGTTTAATCCTGCGCAGGTTGTGCTGGTAGAGTACGTTGTTCTCCTGCAGGAAACGGCTATACTGCTGGTCTATTTCTCCCAAGAGGTTGTGGAACACCAGCGTGGCGTGTGACTCCTTATTGGCAGCGTAAGCCCTTGTAAAGAAGAGGATGGGATAATAAGGATTATTTCTAGTTCCTTCAAAGAGCTGGTAAAAGGTGAATACACAGTTCACGCCACCTTCACAACTGCTTTTTGAGGGAGGGTACTAGGGGGATCATTTTTTATATTTCTTTCTTATGATAATTAAAATACAAATTGAACCAAAAACAATCTTTTGCAGGTACTACTATTTTAATTTGGCCCTCAAAAAAAAGGAAAAATCTGAAATGGAAGCTTCATCACTCCACACAGAATCAGGTGTACTGTGATACGTTATATGCATGAGATCCTTGTAATGGTGTCACAAGGGAAGAAGAAGAAGGCATGATAAGGAAGAGTGTAACAATGAAAACTAAAATACAATAGCTTTCTACGTGGCAAGCCATTATAGTAAGTAGCCACTTGCCAGTCCGGAGGGAGTGGAGGATAAAAGCAATTTAATGCCATATTATGTTTGCAGACAAGAGGAACAAAATGTGCTTTCATAACAGAGCCCGGAAATTAAATTATTTCTCACCAGTCCTGACTCTCGATCCAGGGGGCGAGGAACTGCCGCAGCTCCATGGGGAAGCTGTCGCTGTACAAGTGGTAGAGCTGCTCCAGATACCTGGTCTCCAGCTGCTGTAACTGGTTCCACTGGGCCATCCTGACGTACACCTCCTCAAACCTACAGACAAAAAGATGGAGGTAATTAAGCAGAGAACAGCAGAGGACAAATTAAGTCGTTCCAAGGACCCGCACCGTTTTTGGTGAAAGTGCTTCCTCGTCTTGGTGTGAGCTTCAGAGACACTTTAAACACTTATTTATAAGCATTCAAGATTTTAAAAACAGAATTAAGGATTATTTGAGCACTGCATGTACTTGTCCTGACACTAGGGAGCTTAACCAAACCGTAAAAAAAACGAACCGTTCAATGACTGGAAAAACCCAACCGTGGGCTTGTTAAACCGTTGAAACACTATTAAATACAGACCTGCTAATTATTTGATGAGGTGCCAGAGACATAGAAGAGGAAATTATCTGAACATAGGCCTACTTGACCATTAAGTAGCCTGCCTTATTTCATCTATAAAATCACTGTTATGGCTTCATATAATATAGAATATCATTCATTACTATCAATCAATCAATCTACAGTATCTACTTATAAATTCTGGAGTTCAAACACATTGGGAATGGTTATGGTTTTCTTCTTCCCAATGTGCAAAACAATACAAACCGAAGCGTGGGCTTGTTGAACCGTTGCATCACTACCTGGCCCTAAGTTAAATGGTTGATGTAATTTCCTGTTTGTTTTGAGTCAGTTGTCTCTTTTAAGTGAAATGTTTTATGTTTTTTATGTTGTGAGATTCAAAATCTCAATGGGATTATCCAGGATAAATAAAGATTAAATTAAAAAAAAAAGTAAAAAAAAAACATTTCAGAGAATTGATAATTATTTGTTTTAAAGTGTCACACGCCGTATCAGAGTAACTGTCACACTGACTGACCACAGAGAAATAGCTAAATGTCTGGTTTTCTCTGAAAATGAAAATGAGGCCTCCTATTCAGAACAGTCACTTCCTCTTCAGTGAGACACTTTGCCCCTAGCAAGAAATATAGGCCAACATGAACAGCTGTCGACTCCCTCAGCAGATAGGAATGAATGGTCTTTGACCAAGGTTTCGCCCCAACTGTATTCAATGAAAGCCACACTTCCTTTTCTTAGCTGTTGAAAAGCTACCGTATGGCTTTGAAACCAGAGAAACATATTCTCTGACAAAATACAAGATCATCATTTCCTTCATATTAATTTTCAGAGAAGCACAATGCAACTTGAACAATATGCTTTCAATAATCCTCACACAGCTGCTTGCAGAGACAACCATTGTTGTACAGTAGGTCCAGCAAGCCTTCTCATCTTACCAGCAGCAGGCTACACTGTTCCCCGGAGGGCTCTAGACTGTAAACTAACAATAACCAGACACTCAGTAAATCCAACAGAAAGTTGTCTCCTCTAGCATCCATATTAAATGACCAACTGTAGCCTTTTGTTTAAACCTCTTATATAACTTTTGAATACTGTTGCATGTGGCTACTATCCAGCTGTGCAGTGACATTACACAATACAAGTTCAGAAGTTTAATTTAACTCTGATAACTGATGACTCAGACAAGTTCTCGACAAGAAACTAAACTCTGCTTTCTGTTTCCAGGAGCTAAGATATATCTCTTGCTGACAGAAAGATAGTGCTGTTAACATGCAAAAAGTTCAAAGTACCTACATTTGCATTCATTATCTGTCCATGTTTCTGCATCACTCACACTGAACTTGATAAACCCCTACATTAACTAGTCTGTATTAGGGCTGCACAATTAATTGAAATTTTATTGAAATTGCAATATGGCCTACTGCAATTTTCAAATCGCAGGATGAGGAGGAGATCGCAATATTTGTTAAAGGGGAAATGTGTGTCAAAATACCATTTATCAAATTAAATATTGTGGTGCTGCAGAAATGTCCTGGCTTACACATCATATTGACCAGACTTAAGAAAACATCTTTGTTTGGTACAGATCCCAGCAAAAATCACACCATAATCATTTAAATATGTTTTTCCAATGAAAATTAGAATAATGATGTAAAAATGATCATACCCTCTAATATCGCAAATCATATCGCAATTGCAATATCAGTCAAAATAATCTCAATTTTTCAAAATGGTGCAGCCCTAGTCTGTATGAATCCAATATACAACCACCACTAACCACAGCCTCAATAATTACTACAGACAAAAAGTTCTATCTCACACAGTGTCAACAAAAACTGAACATTATAAGCTTTACAAAAATATAATATATTGCAAGGTTATAGTTTTTTTTAACGTCTTTTTACAGCACAGCAGTCATTCTAGCAAATTGTAGCATAAAGAGCACAAGTGTAACTAATAATATTAATGATGGCCTTCCTCGCTCCAATTAGATGTGAGGCTTTAAAATATCCACTGTGAAAAGGGTATTACCTATTGTAATGGACTGTATTATATTGTACAGGTATACCTAGCTAACTGATAACACAGTGTAAGTTCCAACTCATGTATTTTTTTCGTTTAGGGTAAAACGAAACAAAAATATACGTTAAGTTTCACCTAAATCATGTCTGTGTCGCCAGGAAGCCACAGGAATTCAGTTACAACAATTATTCTCGCTGACATCATATGGGTGAGGGTTTTTTTTAATCATGTATGGGACATAACCGAAATTGTTCATCAAAGGTGACAGTTTTCATATGACCCACGTTCCTCTTTCACTGACGAGTGAAAAATGTGCATCTGCATGGTGTGAATTTCAGGGCATGTGAAAACATCAAAGAGCAGCTGAGTCATCGATATCAATAACGTGAAAATTAGTTTCATTTTTTTCATCATCATTAGTATTTTCTGCTTTCTATTGTCGGTGAATATGGGTTGAAATTACAAACAGTGTGTCAGGCTCATTCAGTTCAATTTACAAACCTCTTGGCACAATGCGACTTTTACTGTATCATCTATTTCCTTCATCATGCCTTTCTATGTATTGTATTGAATTACAGAGTTTCCAATAAATTATCCACCTATATAAAGTGGCTGGACTGCTCTGGCACATGGTAGAGTCCCTCAGTGACACCCAGTGAGTACAGTCAGAGAAGTGGCACAGTACTGTTTTATTTTTGATTAATAATTATTTCAAACAATGTTTGGCATTGAGTTAATGCCACATAGTCATTTGCTACTAGCTAACAACCAGTTTATATTTAAATGATAAGAAACAAAAATAATTTGGTTGGTAAGGTCGTAACGGGTCTACAAAGTCTGAACGTATTGTTAGTAAGTCAAATTTAGAGCTGCAACAATTAATCGATTAGTTGTCAACTATTAAAATAATCGCCAACTATTTTGATACTTGATTCATTTGAGTATTTTTAAGAAAAAAAAAAAGCAGAAATTCTCTGATTCCAGCTTCTTAAATGTGAATATTTTCTGGTTTCTTTACTCCTCTATGACAGTAAACTGAATATCTTTGAGTTGTGGACAAAACAAGACATTTGAGGACATCATCTTGGGCTTTGGGAAACACTGATTGACATTTTTCACCATTTTCTGACATTTTATAGACCAAACAATTAATCGAGAAAATAATCGACAGATTGATCGACAATGAAAATAAACGTTAGTTGCAGCCCTAGTCAAATTACTTTTACATTTTGTCTGGGTCAAACACATTATAAATTATAGCCTTGTGAGGCCTTTGAAAGATGCAAACATTTTCCACAAATATTGATCCAAATGCCAAGGTAAGGCTAAACACCACATCTTTATCTTGTTTGAGTTTTAAAACTCAGTCTCATGGTATGCAAGCAGGCTGTGCTAGATTTGCCAGCCAGATGTGTGTTGTTAGTCCAGTTTCCAATACTCGGTAATCATGTGGCTCTAACTATAAAGTGCAATGTCACTGATATTCCAGGAAGTACTTCCTTAAACAAACAAAGACATCAGTAACCATGCCAGCTTTCCATTTTTGGCCTCTGTAAACATAGGTGACAACAAAATAACTATTAGTCATAAAGCAAAGTCATAATATATTTCATAATGCTTTGACTCTAAAATATTGATTACATTCAATAGTGTAGGAGCCTATCACTATATATAGACTGTATCACTATAGGACTCACAGCTGTACTGGTTGCACTAAAGATGATATTTTGAAAAATTAACTCTTCAAAATAAAGATTATGTGAAGGTCTAGACCAGGGGTCTGCAACCTGCAGCTCCGGAGCCACATGCGGTTCTTTAGCTCCCCTCCAGTGGCTCCCTGTGGATTTTTAAAAATGGAAATGAATAACTGTTTTTTGTTTACATTTTCCTTTTGTTTTATCATTGTTGTAGGTCTATGGTACGACGGTACGACGGAGTATTAGGGCCACATTGAGGAAAAATAAATAAATCTGAGATTTCGAGAATAAAGTCATAATATTATAAAGTAGTCATTTTACGTGTTATTTTCTTTTTTTTCTCGTTAAGTTATGACTTTATCTCGTAATGTTACGACTTTATTCTTGTAAAGATAAGACTTTATTCTCGTAATGTTATGACTTTTTTCTCGTAATATTATGACTTTATTCTCGTAATATTACGACTTTATTCTGGACATTTTTGATTGTTTTTCCCTCAATGTGACCCTAATACTCCGTAGTACATTTGCTCTTTGGCCCTCACTGCATTAGACTTATATACTATATACTTAGACTATAAACTTTGTTACCTTCATCACAATGCTCAAATGTTTTGCAGCTCCAGACAGATTTATTTATTTATTTTTTGCCTAAAATGGCTCTTTTGATAGTAAAGGTTGCTGACCCCTGGTCTAGACAGATCTTTAAAATCTACATAATATGGGGGATGGAAGAATTGAGTCCCAGTGCAAGGTGTCAGACTGCAGATGGAGATGGGCGTGACAATTTAAGGCAAACACACACAACAATGACCTGAACATGACTTGAGTCCAAATATGCATCCTGAGTCAAGTTGGAGCTATTTGAGCAAGTCTTGTTTGACAACTGACGTGTAGTTAATGTATCACCATCATCATCAAAGTAGGCGATCCAAATCACACAAATCACATTATGTTAGTTTAGATCTTTCTTCCTTTTTTGTTATTGTTTTTTTTTTTCTCCTGGGGTTGGGGGGAGGTCTTTTGTCCTTTGACACATTTCTTGTTTTTTTTTCATTGACTGAATTTTGTGCAGTTTTATATATGTGCAGATAAATAAATAAATAAAATTAATAAAATATATATATATAAAATATTAAAACAACATACAACCAACCAATAATATCAGTCTTAACGTTGTAAGGAGCCAGCAGAGTAGCTAACATTACAGATAAAACACTTTAATAACTTAATGTTATGTAATGGACACAGAATGGCTTCCTCCAGTGTGATTAACTTATAACCTAGTCACAATGCTAGTATTGTAGTTCAGTAGTAGCATGGGTAACATAGCCAGCTATGCATTCATGTGGTCTGCAGTAACATAATAATAAAAACAAGCCCGCCTCAGGTCTAATAAACACGTTTAATAAACACCAAAAGCAGAACTAGTAGCTGACGTTAGCTCTTATAGGCGCTTACCTAGCTTGTTGTTACTCCTTTGGAAAGTTTCTCCCTTAAAAACTGCAACCTTTTCTACTAAAAAACACTGACAATAACAGTCAGTGACGACTTTAGTAAAAAAATAACACACAAAAGCGAAGAAAAACACTCAAAAAAGGTCGTAAATGTGAAGGTTTCCTTGCCAACACTCCTCCGACACACGAACGGACCTTTTCCACCTCCACCGAGCTCATCTCACTACATTGCAGTATTTCCAGCCACACAAACCCCGTAAACTATTTAATTGACAGCTCTACTAACCAATGCAAGCTGCGGAATTTTTATTGTAGCCAATCAGAAAGCAGTATACACTAGAGGAGAGGCGGGGCTTTAACAGTGAGGTTTGGTTGAGAACGTCGTGTTTACTGCTGTCGCAACTGCGCTGTTCCCGCCCTGCAAACCCTCCCTCGAGTCCGCCCAGCGCTCTTGTTTGCTGCGGAGGGAAGGACGAACGATTCGACAGAACAGCCAGCCTGGAAGTCATCTGAGTTACTGGCAGTGTCGACGTCATCAAGAGTTTAATAACGCCAGTGCTGTTCAGTACAATTCACCTCTCCTCCTCTTATTTACCCAGTAGGTAAATAAATAGAATAAAACACACAAAGAGTGCAATTAGGTAAATAAAATGTACATAATATAATAAAAAATAAATAAAAATATAAAAATATAAAATGTACATAATAAAATAAAAACTAAATAAAAATATAAAAATGTACATAATATAATAATAAATAAATAAAAATAAAAAAATATAAAATAAAAAATAAATAAAAATATAAAATGTACATAATATAATAAAAAATAAATAAAAATATAAAAATATAAAATGTACATAATAAAATAAAAAATAATAATAAAAATAATAGGCAGTATATATTATTCAGTAAGCTTTTATTAATAGTGAAGCGGCAAAAGAGGCTTTGAACACAAAATAAAAGGCAAGCTTCATTATTTGAGTATGAATCATTAACACCAAGAGCAATTATGTGTCACATTGTGTTGCAGCAAGTGTCTTTATATAAGCTGTGCATGACCTACCTCACGCTCATAGCAAGCTATAGTTCAGGTTTTTAATAACCAGTAGATCAAAACAAAGCAAAATATACATGTTGGCAAAACCACACTTCTTTTTTTTTTAAAGGGGCCAATATTTTACAAGTGTTTCAATGTCTGATGTGCAAAACAATGCAGATGTTTTTGTCAAAAAAATCACTAAAAGGATATAATTATATACTACATAATACTATAATAATTAAAAGCCTATGTGATGCCACAGGCCTGTCTTTGCTTCTTTGAAATGTGCACTTGATGCTGACAGTTTCACCTTGATAGTGTGGGTATAGTATATGCACATACTTACGCTTCACAATCACACACACACACACACACACACACGGACACACGCACATACACGGACACACCTTTTCTCTGTCCTTACTGCTCTCTACCCTGCTCAGAGCTCTGAGGGAGCACTCTCCTTAATTGCATTCCCCAGCCCATTGATTACTTTAATGGTTCTCCATGTTACACACTGGGCTTCTGCCTGCCTGCACCACATCAAGATCACACACATCTCTAGGGATGAAAATAGAAACCCTCTCCTTGTCCGGAGCCCTGTGTGCTTGCCTTTCATCATCAAAAGCATAGCAACGATTGAACATTGGCTTTGCCAGTTTACATCAGAATAATTACAATCCAATTATTGTAGCCTCCTCTAATCCTCCACAATCAAACTTACAATGGTGGTCAGGCAGCGTTTTTTGTCAGTGTGGACATTTCTTTAATAATTCAGAGGAAGCACACAAGATTTCACCTGGTCTCTGGACTACGTCATGATGTTCTGACATTTCTTAAAGTGCCACGCCATTCATAATGGTGCTGTCTCACTTCGACTGCATTCAGAATGACATTCTCCACGTCAGTCAGTCATTAAACTGTCATCTTGCTCTTCAGACCATCCTTTTTCTGCCTGCAATAACCTTTGAAAACCTTAACAGGGATGTGTAAATGTACCGTGATGGGCTGTGACCATGGTGACGCAGTCGTTTTTCTTCTTCTCTGTGCAGAGGTGTGATATTTGGAGGTTGGCGAGTACAGCATGTCCAGACACAACAAATATAGCACGTGAGTGTATACATCAAAACATTACAGTAAATGATCAAGCAGGTTTTCAAGCATGCATTGTAAAAATACAAAAGACTACATTCTATTAATATCAACTTTGAGTATTTCATCATAATATATAGCTGACATTTTGAATGAGTGACCCAGAATAGAGCAGGCAGACATTAATATAGTATAACTTAAAACTCAGTGGTGGACTACTGATTCTATTAAGGCTTCATGATCCTTTGTCACTATCTTTATTTTTATCAAAGCACAAAAAATGTACATACAGGATGTGACTTGTATCCTCGTCTTCAAAAAGGTAAAACATTAGGTCTTAAAATGATTGTTCACAACAGTAACTTTAGCTGTTTATCGTGACGCTTCATTTTTTGTTTGTTTTTTATATATAAGTATGTAATAATAAAGTATAAATCCTAATATACTCCATGAAATAAGGAATAATCCCACAACATTATTCATTAATCATTTTCAACGTTAATTGTTATTAGTTATTCTCAGTAATGCTGTAGTTTACATTATATTGTTACATTATATTGTACCATTTGACAGTGAGCGATTGGCAGTAAATAACCTTTATGTTCTAGTTCTTATTTCTTCTGTAGGCCTACTTGTTTATTGTTTCGTTTCACTTCTGCACATTTACATCACTAAATCGATTAAAGCATAAATCCTGTCAACAACTTTCTGTTAATATACCTACTAATGTGCATATCATACATGGCGAATATTAGATTAAACATTACATCCTCAATAGCAAAGACTATTTATACCTTTTTATTCTTATAGCCACTCAATTTATCAAACCAACAGCAGATAGCCTAATTGTAATCAGTCAGCCTGCAGCATGTTTCAAAAGCTAATTTTTGTGTACTCTATTTGTATGCTAAAGAGGAGCAAATATGAAAGTCATCCCTGTTGGGTGCCGTAAAAAGAGAACAAATGAGATTTCATAGATTGTGATCACGTCTAGAAAGTCCCGACGACTAATATTGTGTCCTTATGATTAGACTACGTTCCCCCTCTTCATCCTCTTCCTCCACAGCCCTGCAGAGCTGGGACGCTCTATTCGCTTTGGGCCTTCTTTAGGTGGTCTGGCTCCACCATGACCAGCTGAGAGTCCTCAGTCACCTCCAACAGAGCCTCCATCTCTGGGCTGTCTACACTCACCAGCTCTCCTTCCTCCACCTCCACGTGCACGCCCAGCCCGTTCTCCTCTCCCTCCGGGTGGCCCTCGGCCTCGGTCTCCTCCTTCATCTCCGTGTTCTGCACCACCTCCTCCTCCCCTTCTCGGATCTTCTTCACGTGGAAGGTGAAGGGGGGCACGCGGTACACGCTGGTCTTGGAGCGAGCGTAGATCGTGTGGTCGGGATTGAGGGACTTTTTCGCCTTCTCTTTGGAGCTCTTCATCTTCGCCCGGCGCTCCGTGTTGGGGGTCATGCGGGTCCCGAGCTTGCCCATCTTCTTCTCCAGGCTGTGCTTGGTTTTCTCCAGGTTGTCACGGGTTTTCTGTCTGGTCTTCTCCAGGTTCTCGCGGGTTCTCTGTCTGGTCTTCTCCAAGTTCTCCTTTGTCTTTATTTTGGTCTTCTCCATTTCCTCTTTGGAGAAGGCTTTCTTTATATTGTCCACTTGCTGCTTGGTGGTGCGTTGGAGGCGCTTGGTGCGAGACTCCTCGATAATCTCCTCGATCTCCACCTCCTCGTCTGAGTTGAGATTGTCTGAGAGTCCCTCTTGTCCCTCAGGTATCTGCCCAAGGCCCTCCACGGCTACGCCTTCAACTACCGTCTCTCCTGTCTTGGATTTGGATGTCTTCGGTGGCTTCACTTGGTCCTGAGTGAGCACAATAGAAGAAAAACAGAAGACTATTAAGCCACAGCAGCATTATATTGAGGAATCACAATGTGTGAATTGAATCACATTTTCAGTTTGACATTTACGACAATATTATCAGACACAGTGCTACACTGATTGTATTGTATGATTCATGGAAATTATGGCATTTCATTCAATATGTCATGTGCAAATTAGCAGCGTGAGAAAGTGAAGTTAATGGCCTTTGGGTGAGAAATGAAATTGAAAATATGAGCATGATGCTTCACAGATTCATGTGACATATACACATTCAGACAGTGCACACATTTCACTGCTTGCAGCTGGTGTAGACTGCCATCTAGTGGTGTCAATCATATGCCAACAGTCCAGTGATAACATGGCTACACCCAGCTATTTTACACTTCAAGTCTTAATATAAGAATGTAGTCGGCGTGGTCACATGTAGGCTACTGTATACCACATCCCTGAAATGATAATAACAGAAGATAAATGATCTGCAACTCCACAGTAATATTGAAACTAAAGACAACAGGCTGTTACATCTAACCACAGGAGTGTTTCCTGCCATTTTGCTATCCTTTCTCTGTAAATACTTGAACCCACACACTTTCAGTGTTGTGACTTAAAGGCACAATTTTCAATCAAATCTTACAGTAAACAAAGAATGTGATTTTATATTAAAAATGATGGATTTCTCTAACTTATAGATGTCTTATATCTATATTGTATAATGTATGATGCTGCTTTCACTTCACTGGAAAGACTTTGTGGTTAGTACAGTTTCAGTTTAGCCATATAATGTTCAGCACAGACGTGCAACAGTTTCACACAAATAACTGTATGTGTAAACCCACACGTAAAGCTATATCTGTTCTCATACAGCAATACATTACAGAGTTGTAAAACCAACCCCACTGGTTTACACTTCCTTATAATCTTTTACTTTACCACACAGCGCACATAAAGTTACTGCTGACAGCTGCCAATCAACCAGGACTGCAGCAACCATATTTCCATGTTATGTGGCAGGACACTGTCAGTGTGGTACCAGATATCCACACAGGGAGAAGCAGTACTATGCCAACAATGTTAACCCCCTAACAGCATATCTGTCGGTGGCCCCTAGAGGGATTAGAAGTCCCACCCTGCTGCACCTCAGGGCCAAACCTCACTGCTTCTCTTTGGATTTAATCCACCATCACCATCTTCACTGACACACACACTTTAAACTGTGGCGTTTTGTACAGCAAACCACAGGACATTATAAGAATTCAGTCTATTTTTAGTTTCTATTTATAATATCTAATTTATTTCTTACATTTTGTTAGTGCTGTCCTCAACCAAAGAAATTATTAGTCGACTAACACTCATACCATTTTGTCGACTAATTGATTAGTTGATTCAATGGACAGATCTGTAAAACTTTTTAGTTTCTCCACAAAGAATACCACACAAAAGCACCACTTATATTTTGTGGTGCAAATATTGTGTTTACCAGTGATGTGCTTATAAGTTTCTTGGAAATAAATTATTCAGCATGAAAAACAATAAATAAAAAATCGTCTAAGAGGGGCAGCCCTACATTTTATTCTTATCGGTGTAGAAATACCTCTAAAAAATGAAATTAAATAAACAAAAATGAAAGCATTCTTTGATTGATGTCTCTGTCTTCATTGCATTTTAGCATTACCAGGTTGTCTGAAACTGGGCTCATCATTTTATATATTAGCAGGTTTGAGCCGAAGGTTCACAATCTGAATATTAGCTTAAAGCTAAAAGCAAATTTGGTTTGACATGTTGAATTTGAGAAAATATAATATGTCTCCTACTCAGTTTTGTCCAATACTGATCCAGTATTGTTGCCACATGCAGACTCAATCTCCAGCAGAAACTGTTGAAACACATATATAGCATGGCTGGCATGAGGAGGTGGCATGTTTGAGGGATGTTAGGGAGTGTGAAGAAGTATATTAAGGCATGTCTTGGTTTGTCACTGTCAGTATCAATGTTTTCAAGTAGAATAAAGGTTTAAAAGCTGATAGTGGAACTTGGGTTTTGTAGTGTTACGTCATTAGTAACTTGCAATATTTAGAGTAAAACTGGATTTCAATTCTGATGTCAAACTTCTGAAAGACACCTGTCAGACCATGTGATCGGCACATCTCCCTGGGCAGTTCAAATATTGCCATACGATCCTACCATAAAATGGACATTGGTGCCGTGTATGGTGTGGGCTCGGCCGACCTGCTCTGTATGGGTTTATTTTTGGCTGGCCTTTGCCTCTCTCTGGATTCAATGTACCGCTCTCTGGCTGTCAGCCACTGCAGCGTCCTACAGACTATCCCCCCCGCCCACACAACACCCTCCTCTCACGCACGGCAACAGATAAACACAGCGCTATGTCGCCATGGCAACCACCTGCTCATGTTGTCTCTGGTGGGTGGTGAAGTTTAGCTGGATAAACAGCTGACATCGCTACAACAATATACCAACATGAGTGTATTACAATTAAATATATACTGCACCTGCTGTGCAGACAACATGCACACAGAGCTGCAATAATAACATTAATGAAAGACATTTTTGAATGCATGAGCACATAACTCTGCCACAATATTTTTCCGTACATTCCGTCAGAATGATGTAATATGACGAACAAAACTGAATAGGACAAATATGCTCAGAAGTCCTGAAATGTGACCAGAACTTAATGAAGATTTAAAGATAAACCCACACACAGTAAACATGTGTACTCACAGGGACATAAAAAACACTATGAATAGCTGTCTGAGAAGCTGTTCAAGTGACCTCATACGTCCCTGGCAAAACTTGTTTGCTGCTGTGGAGAGTTTGGCTGGTGGGCTAAAATTGAAAGGGTGTTAAGCTTGCATTTAATATATATAAGTGCATCTCTTGTGTTCCTGAAGTACACAACCCTTAGGAAAGACAATGTCTGTGTATAAATACACACATACAAATGCATTGCAAGTATTGATACTGACACATGTACACCCACCCTCACACACAGAAATGCAGACACTTTTTTTTTCCATGAAGCCAAACTTTTTCATAAGAAGTTCTGATGCCTGAATCATAGAGGTATTAAGAGAACTGGATACAGCCTTGTAGGCAGGCTCCCATTCATTCCTATGAGAGTTGCTCAGTGGTGCAGGAAGCCAAAATAGCTTGACTGCTCATAGACTTCTATACAATCTGACTTCTTTTTGCAACCAGAGGAGTCGCCCCCTGCTGGCTATTAGAAAGAATGCAAGTTTAAGGCACTTCCATATTGGCTTCACTTTTCAGAACCGGAGGTTGCCGCCTGGATAACACTTAATCAAGACCATCATGGCTCAATTTACTGATGTTTTTATCTGGAAACTCAATGAACCTTGAAATTGATGGAAAAAAAAGCATACTAGATATGGCAAAGGATTTTCTGTGATACAGTACTTGCTCAAGGATTCTTTAATGACTCTAAAGGTCTTGTTTGGTGGATTGGCTTTATGGTTCCACTTAAGGTTGGTAAAATGTTAACATTGTGCCAGGTTTTTCAATCATGGACAAGCTGTAATCTTGTGATCCATGGATATTTCTTTTTACTTATCAGCCAATTTACACGCCAATATGATATATCTGTAATAAGCTTATATCGTCCGATTTAACGGTCTAGCTCTACAAGAGTTATATTTTAGTCAAATTTTTTAAATGTTTTAATCTTTGATTAATCTTCCAAGGCTTGTGGGAACCCATATGAAAAAACAGAGAGATTGCATGTTGGAACATTTTGTTGTTTGCATTCTTAAAACTTGACTCACTGTATCTGTGGAAATTGTGATAACATCAGTAAACCCTGTTTGGGTTTCCCTGCCTGATTACAAGCAGGAGACTGGGAGCTTGAGGAAGAAGATGGTAAGTCCATTAGTGTCCCTGCATTACCTTCCACTCTCCTCCCACTTACCAGCAATGGAAAAGTCGGCACTGTGTGTGTGTGTGTGTGTGTTTACTGACAGGTGCCAGGGGAATGGTGACTGAGTGTATGTGTGCTCTCCTCAATGAGAAGGAGGTCTGTTGCTAATGTTTCTTTCCTCCAAGAGTGGCGTGAATCATACCTCATGGAAAAGTTGGCTAGAAAGAGTGGGAACTCTCTGTCTGTCTGAGTGTGTGTTGATTTGCTCGGACAAGCCAACAACTGTCTGAGCCGTCTCTCAGAAGGAGGCACAACACAGGAAGATGCAATTAAAAAGTAGACAGAAGGGAAACATTTTTCAGCTAAGTCTACAACCTATCAGGCAAAAATAAGTGAGACAGAAATGTTGAAACAGGCCAAGAAGATCTGTGGGAAATCAGCAGATCCTCATGCTTTGGGTATTATTAAAGATTAGACCAGAATGTTCTCAACCTGTGGTGAAAATGATGTAATCCTAAAAATAAATCTCGAATTCAAAGTGTTCATGCAAAAAAAGCAAAGCTTTTTCATTGTCTAAATATTATCAGAAAAAATGTTCTCTGTCTGACTCATACCGGGGCTCAGGGATAATTTAACCACCGACTGTTACCATTGGCGACAGAGCCAACAGTGTTCTCAATCAGCACTATACAGAGGCCACAGCAGCTCTGACTAAAGCTGCAGGCGTCTACTTTTCTCCATCCCCCTCCTCCCTCTCTGTCTCTCTATCTGCCGTTACAAGACCTACACTAATCCACCTGGTCCAATATTCCTCCTTAGTTATTTAAATATGTTGTCGCCCACATTCATGTCTGCGATTAGTAGCAATAATTAAATGGCTGTGTCATATTTGAAGGATTGTGACAAGCCAGATTGGCTGTTAAAAAAAGAAAAGCAATCAAAAATGACCATGTTATCCATGCTATTATTAATTATAAGGTTGCTGTGCAATTATTTAAAAGAAACTTTCCATTACGATAGGATCTGTCAACTGTTACCTAAAATACATTCATTCATTCATCCATCCATTATCTCTAACCGCTTATCCTATTCAAGGTCGTGGGGGGGCTGGAGCCGATCCCAGCTGAGATTGGCTGAAGGCGGGGTACATCCGGGACAGGTCGCCAGACTATCACAGGGCTGACACATAGAGACAGACAACCATTCACACTCACATTCACACCTACAGGCAATTTAGAGTCAACAACTAACCTAACCTGCATGTCTTTGGACCGGACAACCCGGAGAAAACCCACGCTAACACGGGGCCACCGTGCCGCCCCACCTAAAATGCATGTTGTATATTAATGTAATAATTTATTGTATTAAAAAATATACATTTATAATATTTTACATTATATAAAATAAATATTCTGTATTTATTATAATAGCGATCCGATTAATAACATAATGCCAAGCATTATACAAGTAAATCCACATATGGAATATATTTTATTATAAAATATACTATTTGAAATTATATTTATTTATATATTTTTTTATATATATATCATTTATATGTTTTACAAATATTTCTAATACATGTTATATATTAATGTAATAATTTATTATATTTAAAAAAATATACATTTAGAATATTCTATTATCTGAAATAAATATCCTGAATTTATTACAATAGCAATCCTAATCATAGGATCATATATAATTTTTTTTTTTTTTAAGATAAATGCTTTTTCTAATTTATATATTTTACAAATATTTCTGTTTGTCAACGCCTGAGTGATTAGGGAAGAGCAGCCAGGTTGACTTTAGTTCACAACATTCGTGATCCTGATCCACCTACATGGATGCAGACATTTAGCAACTCGCTTGCTTATAGATAATCACACACGGACACACACGCCATTCCTTTTGAGGCAGTGTGATGAAAGGCCTCTCCGGTGAGTCACAGGAGCAGCTGTCTGATCCTGTCCAGTCCTTGCAGCTGTGCACTTAGCTTTCACAATGAGTGATATCACTGACCCGTGTGCCCCCCAGGATGGGAGAAGGCCAAGCGAGAGATTGACATGAAGCAGAGGTGGAGGTTCGTGTGTAAGAGCTCTGAATCGCAATGCTTTGATCCCTAAACAGTGCCCGGCAGCTAAAATAAGGACACTAATGTACTCTGGTCATTAATAGTGATGCCTCCCACTCTCTCCTAAATACGGCTCAAACAATTCACAGAGGACCGGTCCAGCCGCCTGCTTCCTCTGGAATTTTGGGGCGACTCGTATGACTGAGAGCACAATGCAATTTCTGTTTCACGAAGCTCCCTTATGCCTTTTAGAACAACCCACTCTGATGGCGGCATATTTAAGCGTCCCGTGGGTAATGGAAATGTTAACAACCAATCCTACTCTGCCTTTACACAAGAGAGGGTCTCTGTATACCACGTAGCCAACATGGCGACGTCATGTTACAGTGCATACCACAGGAAGGGAGTTCCTTGGTTTTTCTGTCACAGTGATTTGTGATTTCACACGCAGGGAGCTGGAGGGGGAAGCCCTTTTCCACAGCTCAGCCTTCCCACATCCATGACTCTGAGACCACTGGAATCCCAGGGTTAGTCCCACGCAAAGATGGAAATGTAACTTTTCCTTTTACGTCTCTGTGCGAACTGGCTGCTACAGTGCTGGAATATATTATATAACTATCCCTTTCCCTGTAATAGTGCCATCCACACTGGCACTAAGGGGTTAGTCAGCCAAATTTAACAACTCTCAGTGCAATTTGCTGCAGTGAGCATGACGATTTAGATTTTTTATTATTTCCATCTTGTACTTAAGAGAAAGAAGGTGTTGCAATTATTCATATAATACCACTTTACAGGATAATGTGACGTGTAGATCAAGTGAGGCCATGAATACGCTGCCAACATGAATACTGTACTGGGCCTGACTATAGGAAACTATAACAACTGAATTACAGTAGGCCAATATGATGATTAATGAGCAATAACTCATGGAAAATAGCACCCGGGGGTACGAGAAGGAAGGCAACCAGCCAATCACCCACACTGCTTTGCTCTGTTCTGAATTGAGCTGTTGTTTGCGTGATAACGAATAATGCCACTGGGACATTGTAGATGGAAAAACTGACAGGCTGAACGGCTTTTATTCTGTCTTTGTTGATCAGGTGTGCACCTTTTTTTAATCTATCGTGAGCCACTGAGTTGTCTTGATATTAACTTGCACTGAGAAAATTGTCTTGTTATTTTAAAAGATCTCATGTGGAAATGCTATCTGAAATCCTAACAACATATTCCAAAACTTCCTTCCCAGAAAAAATCTGTGGTGTATCCTATAAACAAAATTGCAATGTATTTGAGGGAATAAAATAAAATATGCGACTATAGTGCAATGATTCACCTTCAAAGTTTGCCTCTCGCACTGATAACATAATTCTATGATTTCCAGTATTTATAGATCATTCATCCTAAACATCCATGTGCATGCCACATCTAATCCCAAGGGGACCCAAAACCTGGCACGCTCTCTGCGACGGCCTATAACTCACATACCAGTGACAAGAACAGCAGCAGTGGGAAATATACCACCAGAGTGACCTGAGTGCTGCACTTCATACTGAAGGTTTGAACATACCAGACTTTGCTTTCACATGCAACCTCTTAAGTTACAGTAATAACAGTTATATTAATAGTGAATGTATGGAGGCTGCTTTGACAGCAACTTTTTTATTACCAAAATAAAGAGACGCTCTAAAAGAACAACATTTGGGGGGATCTATTGGCAGAAAAGGAATATAATTAGGGCTGTCAATCGATGAAAATAGTTAATCGCGATTAATCGCAATTTAATCACACATTTTTTTATCTGTTCAAAATGTACCTAAAAGGGAGATTTGTCAATTATTTAATACTCTTATCAACATGGGAGTGGACAAATATGCTTGCTTTATGAAAATGAATGTATATATTTATTATTGGAAATCAATTACCAATGCAAAACAATGACAAATATTGTCCAGAAACCCTCAAAGGTACTGCATTTAGCATAAAAAATATGCTCAAATCATAACATGGCAAACTCAAGCCCAACAGGCAACAACAGCTGTCAGTGTGTCAGTGTGCTGACTTGACTGTGACTTGCCCCAAACTGCATGTGAATATCATAAAGTGGGCACGTTTGTAAAGGGGAGACTCGTGGGTACCCATAGAACCCATTTTCATTCACATATCTGGAGGTCAGAGGTCAAGGGACCCCTGTGAAAATGGTCAGCTTTTCCTCACCAAAATTTAGTGCAAGTTTGGAGCGTTATTTGGAACGTTTCTAGTATGACATGGTTGGTACCAATGGATTCTTTAGGTTTTTTAGTTTCATATGATGCCAGGATCTTTACTCTAGCATTAAAACTGAGCCTGCTACAGCCTAAAAATCACAAGTTGGGTTAATGCGTTAAAGAAATTAGTGGCGTTAAAAAAAATTTGCGTTAACGCGTTAATATCGCATTAACTTTGACAGCC
>CAKALU010060657.1:56440-87562 GCA_916700995.1 Hozukius guyotensis
AAAATATGCTCAAATCATAACATGGCAAACTCAGGCCCAACAGACAACAACAGCTGTCAGTGTGTCAGTGTGCTGACTTGACTGTGACTTGCCCCAAACTGCATGTGATTATCATAAAGTGGGCACGTTTGTAAAGGGGGGACTCGTGGGTACCCATAGAACCCATTTTCATTCACATATCTGGAGGTCAGAGGTCAAGGGACCCCTGTGAAAATGGCCAGCTTTTCCTCACCAAAATTTAGCGCAAGTTTGGAGCGTTATTTAGCCTCCTTTGCAAAAATCTAGTATGACATGGTTGGTACCAATGGATTCTGTAGGTTTTCTAGTTTCATATGATGCCAGGATCTTTACTATAGCTATAAAACTGAATTGATAAATTCAATTAATGGTAAAAAATAATAGGCAACTGTTATTATACCAGTAGCATACAAAGTATGAAGCCAACAACTAAGGCCACATAGCCAACCACACTCACATTCATCTGGAAATAGGCCCACACAAACATATATATTGCAATTAATCAATCAGTTGGTGGTGGATTGCTAAATTTAGACCCACTCAATGAAACAGGACACTACACTATTCCATTGCATTGCTGCTGGTGTATTTATAATCAACAGCAACATAGCGGTTTCCGTTAAATATACCATCTCAGATCATTTGGCCAATGCTTTATTTTGACTGTGGCCTTGTAGGTGAAGGGTGTGCCTACAAATCTTGGAATAAACAGCACGGAGGGTATCAGCAGCTTCCACCGGGCTGTGATGTGGTATGAGGACACATTTCTGTAAGCCGGCCAAGACAGCTGCCTACAACTGTTCAAATCGAGGGGTGACCTGATTGGTCTCCCATCTGGTGAATCCTGTCTGCTGCTGTGAGAAGGAGATGTTTGGTGAGACAGGAGATCAAGTCACAGTCCTCAGCTCACAAACACATCTGGACTGATTTATACTGTAAGGTGCTTCAAACATGTCGACGTAGGCACACGTGTACACACTAGCACACAGGGATAGACTGAGAACTATTTTTGGGTGTTTTAAAGCAGAAAAAAATGTGACATGCAACAAAAACTCATAAATCTGAGTCCGTAAATAACTCAACAACATATAGACAAGTGTTTGAATAGCAGGGATCCTCTTTCTGCTGTACCAACTGTGTATCCTAATGACAGGAGCACAGGAAAGGCTACAGTAACACTACCAGCAAATCCACCTTCTACATCACACACACACCACAGCGTGTTGTACACTCGATCTGATCCAATTATGTCACACCAACCCTTAGTCCTCAGTGAGTCTGCAGTGTTCGAAATGGTCATCCTATTCATAAATCTTTACATTCTTTATAAGACCATGTTCAGCTTGAAAATCCGTCTTTACATAAACAAAGAGAACAGAAAACAACGTGAACAATAGCAGAGGATGCTGGCCGGTACACTGCTGTTTTCACAACACACTCAAGACAGAAGGCTGATTTTGATCTATACAAAAATAGAAAAGAATTACAAACCAAAACGAAAAAGGATTGATCTTGTACAAAATGTGTGTGTTTTTGTCAGAGAAAGAAAGAAAGAGAGAGAGAGAGAGAGTGGGAGCGTTACAACATCCAGATTTGGCCAAACATGCCAAGAGAAACATACGTAGCTCTGGCTTCAAGATGTTGTTGGTCGCTGCTAAAACAAAGAAGATGAGAGGAAGAGATAAGCAGAGGAAATAAAAACGACTTTAAAGGATTAGTTAGACATTTCCTGAGGTACACTTATTTGCTTCCTTGCCGAGAGTTATATGCGAAGATTAATACTTCTCTCACATCTGTGCAGAAACATATAAAGCTACCGCTATCTCAGCTTAACACTTTATATCTTGTTTGTTTAATCTGTACAAAAACTAAAGTGTAAAAACAACAATTTGCCATGTTACGAGGGGGTTATTTTTAGGGTTGCCTCCTCTTGGACGAATAATTGGTCGTTTCGGTCTTAGTCGACTAAGATTTCTTTAGTCAATTAATCGTTTTTTTATGATTTTTTTCAAGCTGAATGTCTTATTTCTAAGAAACTTATGAGCACATCTGGTAAACACAAGATTTAAAGTGGTGCTTTTGTGTGATTCTTTGTGGAGAAACTCAGTTTTACAGATCTGTCGATTAAATCAACCAATCTATTAGTCTACTAATAATTTTTTTTGGTCGAAGGCAGCCCTAGTTATTTCTTGACTGGGTGCAGTAACTTCCTTACGTGACTGCGCCTGACCAAGAAATAGTCCAGCAACGAGTCATTTTTACACTTTGTTTATTGTGCGGATAAGACAAACAGGACATAACTTGTTAATTAGAGGTTTATTAGATTAATTTAGAGCTGTTGTTGGGCAGGCTTTGCTACCTTTGGACAGAGACAGGCTAGCTGTTTCCTCCTGTTTCCGGTCTTTGTGCTAACAAGCTGACAGGTTGGTGGCTGTAGCATCATATTTAGCGTACAGACATGAGAGTGGTGTCAATTATCTCATATCAACCTCACCTTTACACATTGGGAGCGTTTTTTTTTTCGTGCGAATAATATATTTTTTAGTACTTTCACACAGAACACGAATATGAGCTTTTGCACTGCTAATAAAGTAGTCTGAACCAAGACGGCAAACTTTATTACTCCTTTCAACCTTGACAAAGGCAGCGCAGACCAGATCCACACTTTCCATTCTTACCTTTCACAATAAAAGACCAAGACATATAATATTTGCAGGCGATTATTCCGCATTTTTGTGTCGTGTAGTCGTCACGCCCCTGGTGTGTAAAGGCCTTAAGTCTGCAAGAGAGTGAATGAAAATGTTGAACTATTCCTTGAACAAAATTTAGAAGACTCTCTTGATAAGATCTTCATGATAGGCGTCTTCAGAACTAATCTCACACTGAGGCTATCGGCGTATATACTGTATCTCATTAGTGTTCACTCTGGCCCCTAATCCTCAGAAATTATATGATGATATCTGATTATTTTTTGTCATGTATGTCATAGTATTGCAATCCACGACCCTGTTAACTACTGGACATCTTTATACATGCAGAGGCTCACACGCTACCGAGCACTGGAACTCCAAACTGGCTTGACATTGAAGCTGACATGCAATAGTGAAATGTGGAGCCTGCCAGATATCTTTCCACAAGCCCGGGGAAGAGGAGGGCAGCAGGAGAGAAGGCCAGAGAGGAGAGACTTGAAGAGTACAGTACAAGTACAGTACAAGTGTTGTATAGCAAATCCTGAATGAGCTGTGCCTGGTTCTGGATTAGACGTCTGAGTTGGAGTAGAAGGGGCTAAAATGATAGTGGTAGAGAAAGAGAGAAGGAGGGAGGAGAACCAGTGGGCATGTTGGCAGGAGAGGCAGAGAGATGCCAGCGGGATGAATCACAACACTAACTTAGAGCTGCTGGTCGAATGCTTTTTAGTTGAGTTGGTTGCTCTTGCCTACAAGGGGTTGCCTAAGTACTTCATAACTATCCTCGCTGTAATGAGATCTGATTTATGCCTGAAAACAAAGATTCAGAGAGCTGAAGTGGCCAAAAATTCTTGGCTCGATCACTATGTCTGGAGTAAGTGGAATAGAGTTATTACATAGTCTGGGCAGGGTTAAAAGCTATTAAAGAAAAGAGGGCTGGGGCCGCTGGCGAGGCTTGTTGGCTGCGATCGGAGCTCTAGAATAAGTAGACTGTAACTGAGAAGACTTACATCTCCATGATAGAGTTGACCACATGGCTATCACTGTCTTTGAGCTGCAGCCAAACACACCCTGATTCCAGACGCACATCAGTACCGTCTCACACCCTGATGGACGTATCACATTGCATAAACTGGATTAATCAAACATAATTAGATAGATAATGTGCATTATGAAACACTCAAGTGGCACACAGTTCTGCTGGGTTGAGTCACAGTTTAAAGTATCTAATTAAAGCACACATTCCCCCTTTATCAAACCAACTAAAATGAGCACTTACACTGGTACTTGCATCACATGGAAACCATGTTGTTTAGCTATTACAAAGCATGTAAATCCCCTGAACATTGACATTTAAAGGGGAACTCAACCAATTTTACACATCAAAGTCTGTTTACAGGTCTTAGGAAGTACAAGTGCATATGTGAAATGTAATGCCTGTGACGTCACTTAAGTCAGCGTTGGTAATTAAAAGAAGAGAGGTTACAAGACCTCTGTAGCTTCTCATCTCTGCTTGAGGCTAGCGGCTCAAGGCTACATTAACAGTTACTCGCGTACATAGACTGTATATAAGAAGTGGACGTAGTGACCGTGACGTCACCCATTGGTTTGTGGACTGCCATCTTGAAGAGTCAAGTTCAGCATATTGGCTGTTGCCATCTTGGTTATGTGCAACCAGAAGTGACACAAGAGGGTGGAGCTAAGTACATCCGAACACTGAATAAGGCATTTTTAGGTGACCAAAATGTTAAAACACACTGTGAAAGGGTTAAAGTTCTAAAATGGAAACACAGACAACTCCCAAACCAGACAACGCCATGGTAGCGACCTGTCAATCACAAGGTAACCCCGCCCTAGCGCATACCCTGCTTTATGGTCTATTTGACTCTAAATGGGACCATAATTGACTAAATGAACATCATGCTGTATTGAAGAAGACTTGAAACTAGCGATTGAGACCATAAATTCATGTTAACAATGTTTACTGAGGTAATAAATCAAGTGAGAAGTAGGTTCATTTTATCATAGACTTCTATACAATCAGACTTCTTTTTGCAACCAGAGGAGTCGCCCCCTGCTGGCTATTAGAAAGAATGCAAGTTTAAGGCACTTCAGCATCGGCTTCATTTTCAGACCCTGGAGTTGCACACTGCTTGCGTAACACACATGAATCTTTGACTGAACTGTTGAGTTGCATTGTGGAAAATGTAGCTGCTAGATTTTGACAAGGAAGATGATAGTGTGGATTAAGTTCTCAGTGGAGTACTCTTTTAAATGTCATGAGAAATAAAATAACATTGGTGAAATTACAATATTTAAACAATAACAATGACGTTTCTACTCCACTACATGAATTTTATGTTCAAGCTGGAGTTTGCTTTTTAATAATAAATTGTTAATCGTTAGTCTTGGCAGATAGAGTTTTGAAAAACACACAAACAAGGTTTGATAAATGGTGATTGGCTGTCAAGACTAATGCATTTCGAACCAAAGTCAGTTTTATTGTTCCAGTTGGGTTCAACCACAGTAGATTCATTAGCTGACTTCACTGATGGAAGAGCACCGATCGGTTTCCAGGGAATAATTTTTATTCATCTCTGATCAGCTGGTTCAGTTTGAGTATGCTAACAGAACTACCTCAGATGAGAGCTGAAGCAAATCTGTCCCAAGGAGTGTGGCTTTTGATTGCATGAAAAGAATCAGCATGCAGCCTGGTATATCTGTGTGTGCTCTGTTGGAATATTTGAGAGTGTGCTGGGACTACTGTCACACAGCAGGACACCCTCTTCCATACAAGTCTCATTCTGGGACGTGTGGAGGGCTCAGCTGAGATGGAGCTCGAGCCCTCTGAGGTTTTTAGCCAGCAACAGCTTCAGCTAACTGAAGGCCAAACCATTTGTTGGACATAGATGTGACTGGTCTGTTTGAGGATGAGCAGGAGGCTCAGCTATTGGGGCAGGGCATCACCGCTATGGCAGCTGTCTGTTTTTTCCAACCATCAGGCAGCTGAGAAGCTGGAAAATTATGACTATTGCTAAAACTATTTCAATAACTGATCAACTGTTTTAGCCATTTTTCAAAAAAATTTAATCATGTCTAACACCTTTTCGTCATAAACAGCTTTCTTATTGCTGGAATATGGAGTTTCTACAGAAACAGAAAGGCCTCTAGAGGGACATTTGCAACATTTATAGTCATCATATTAAAAACATCATGAGGCTTCATTGAGAAAGCCATAATATTACCTATAAACAGTTTGGGCCTAGGTTTATTTCCCGACGGCTATTGCTAAAAGGAAATTGCTAAAACACAGGAAATTAGACTTGTGAGGCTGAACTAGTCAAATGCCTGGCGATATGAGACCAACGGGAAATAAGGACATAAACTCGGGACTTGTTTAGAAATGGAAAGACAATTGGTCTATAAAAGACAGCAATATTAGACGCGATACAGTCAGAGCAGAGAAACGCAGGAGGTGTGTGTGAAAGCAGAGCCCCATTCGATCTATGACCATTTATGAACCACAGAGCTCTGATGACAGGCTGGTTCTGCCTTGTGCAGCAAAAAGACCCTCAGCTGCTACAAGGTCATTTGCAATAAAGAGGCTGTTATTTTAAAACTCCATAAAGATGCCACATAATGAGGAGGGAAATGTGCAACAGCTGTCCTAAAGTCACAAAATTTAAGTGTCATCCTTTAACGAAAATAAAGTATCACAAATGTGGTTCTTCCAAATTAGATCCAACTTTACCAGCTGCAACAATAGTGATGATTACAAATGGATGCATCAATAATTATAATCCAATAATATACTATATATGATTTTGAAATAGGCCATTCCGCATAATGAGGACTTTTACTTTTGGTACTTTAAGTATATTTTGATGCTAATACTTCTGTACTTTTACTTAAAGGTGTAGTGTGTAGGATCTGGAGACATCTAGCAGTGAGGTTGACGATTGCGACCAACTGAAACTTCTCCCGTGTGCCAAACGTGAAGGAGAACTACGGTGGACTACGGCCATCGCATCTAGAACCAGTATTTGGTTTGTACGACCGACTCCGTGAAGAGGACCCGCTCCGTATGTAGATATAAATGGCTCATTCTATGGTAACGAAAACACGATTCTTATTTTCAGGTGATTATACACTAAAGAAAACATACTTATTATTATTATTATATTCCATTTCTGCCAATAGATCCCCTTAAATGTTACACACTGGTCCTTTAAGTAAAATTTTGAACGCAGGACTTTTAATTGTAACAGAGTTTTTAGGCTAGGGCTGGGCGATATGGACAAAATATTCTATCCCAATATGGGTCATTTCATATGTCGTTAATGATATATATATATATATATATATATATATATATATATATATATTATGATATAGTATGTTTTCTGGTAATTCAATAAATAAATAGTTCATATGAAATAACCACATTGTATTTTTGTATACTCATGTGTGAATTAGTAAGTATGAATTATTCATGTGTGAGTATTTTCTCAATTAAAGAACTTGAGTGCAAAATGAACATAACAGTTTTAAGTGAAATTATAGAGAAAAATAAATAAATATAGGCCTATATCGCGATAGAAATTATATAAAAAAATGTATACAATAGACATTTTTATATCGTTTTGACTATATATATTGTCATTTTGCCCAGCCCTATTTTAGACTGTAGTACTTTTACTTAAGTAAAAGATCTGAATACTTCTTCCACCACTGCTGATATGCAATGTGCGTTTGGTAAACATGTCTTCCTAACCACACCCTGCTGTTGCCGGGGGATCCTGCATGCCGCCATCATTGCAGGTTTAATTATAAAACATCACTGTCAAAGTATGCAGCTATTCTCAGAGTGCAGAGACAAGAGGAGAGAATAATACGGCACCTACAGTTAAAGCTGCTGGTATCAGTTTAACAAAGCAGAGAATAAAGGTCCTACATCGCAAAGGTAATGCTATGAAAATGTTTCACTTCTCCTACTGAAGTTCCAGTCTAACTTGACATTGATACTGTGAGTGAAAGGCTATTCTTGTGAGGACACTGCATTACTTTACTGCCAGGGTCGTTTACCCGAACCTCAACCTTAACCTCTACATGCCTACCTCTGACCCTGATCTCATCCTTACACATTAACACTCAAACAGAGGGTGGAAAGTAGTGAAACCTGACTGGGAGCCAGTGTTGATTTGCAACGCTGCCAATATGTGACCAGCCTATAGGTCTGCTAATTAAACTAGACACGGGGCAGCCGTCCTCTGGCAATAAATAGATCATGGGAGCTACTGCAACACGGAAGCTACAGCTCCTACAACCGCTTTGAAACATGGCAGTGACTACTATAACTCAACAACATATGGACACTATATGCATATAGTGGTACAGGGATGACGTGTTTTTGTAGGCCAACCAGGAAGTAAGCATCGCACTGGTTCCCTCGACAAAAAGCCAGTGGGACTTTTCTATTGGGTTTTGGATTATGCAGAAAATAAACTCTGTGGCAAACAAATGTTTATGATACTTACACGTTTTGTTCCGTAAAATAATCAAATGAACACCACTTGTATGTTTTTGAAGCGTTAATGCAATCGCCAGAAGTAAAAAGCTAACGTTAGGCTATAAACGAACTGCACCACGGTCGCATGACTTGACTTCGCCACCACTAAGATAAAGGCGGACTAGTGTTCGGCTTGATGATGTTTAGTAGCCTCATTTGGCCGCTTGTTAGCTACCGCCTTTTTGAAGACACGTAAATTCTTCAAAATTCACGAGTGGGGTATTTATTGATGCATTTTATGTCGTAGAACAAAACGTAAAAATCTTTTAAGCTTGTGTTAACCACAGACCTTATTTCAGTCATCTAACTAAAAACCCATTGACTTCCAGACGAGGGAACCAGAAGTGCTAAAATGTTAACTGATTTGTGGGTTTTAGGACTCATTCCTGTAGCACTCTGCAACAGTTTCGATAACACCGACAGGAAATGACTTAAAGTGATTTGTGTCTGCTGAAACACAATCAAAACTTAGTCTAGAATAAAACCAGTAAGCTCTTGAAACAAGTTCCACATCTGCAAACTGCCGCTTTTATGTTCTTCACCGACAATTGCACACAGACGTGCAGTTAAAAGGGTTTGCAGTAGACCACGCAGTGTCACAAACAGCAGGAGGCACCTGCTTTGCAGAGTAATTTATTAAGGACTAGTGTCAATGATTGGATTTCTGCTACATGCCAATAGTGTAACCTGCTCCCATAGCGGACATCCCAGGAGGGGGAGGTGAAGAGGTTTGCCTGCCAATACGGATCCTGAAGTAAGCTCTACTCACGAGAGGTTTGCAACTCTTTGATTCACTGTTACAGTACTAATGTTTTTAAAGAAAGTCTTCTCCCTTCTCCAGTTGCTCACCTAGTCTCAAATGCACAACGGCAGTCAGTCACACTCTCACACATGAATTCATATTGTGTCCTTTATTTAGCTTATGTTCTAACCTATTTTCTTTCCAATGTTCATGGTCCCAACTGTTTGAGACGCTCCCTAAAATAAATTTGACCCCGCCCCAATACTCACATTCTCAGGTATTAAAGTGCAGGTTTCTGCACCATGAATGCATGTATGTCAGTGTGTCCCCCTTCGGAGAAATCTTAAAGGGGGCATATCATGAAAAAGTCACTTCTTCAGTGCTTGTGCTCATACATTTGGGTATCTGGAGTGTCTACCAACCCACAAACTGTGAAATAAGACAACCCAGTCAGTTTTTTGTGGGCTATCTAGATCAGAAAACATGTGATTCAACAAGCCATTCAGATTTGGCTCTTGAGAATATATCGCTCACAGATTGAGAACTACCTTTGCAAAGGTGCACCATATTTTTCTCGCAAGCCAATCAGAGCAGACTGGACTTTTTCAGGATGAAAGAATTTGGATTCCTTAAGGTGTAAATGTTTTTAAATTTACTGGCATTGTTTTTTTCATTTGTTTGTCTCCCTTTGTGTTTTCTGTCTGTATCTGTATTTTTTTGCTGCTGCCTGTCTTGGCCAGGTTGCTCTTGAAAAAGAGATTCACCTGGTTAAATAAAGGTTCAAAATATAAAATAAAATACGAGACAGGCACTAAAACGGAGCGAGGGTGAATACAGGTCTATTCAGACAGACAGTATGAGAAAAATAATGTGTTTTTTGAACATTAAAGCAGGTAAACATGTTCTTGTAGAAACCCAAAATACACGTATGAACCTGGAAATTAGCACGATATGTCCCCTTTAATAATAAAAACTACATCTTCATCTCACATGGCAGCACTCTGCCAACTATCTGCCCTCAGAGCACTCAGGGGTGGGGCGTTCTGGGTTCTGTCTCACTCTCAAGTAGCCCTTCATGCCAGTGTTTATAGGCCTTTTTATTTACACCCAGTAGTCTTTATATAGTTTCATTGGGTAACCGTGAAGTCCTGGAGTGGGAGAGGTCACAATCTGCCTTCGCTTTTCCATGGAAGCTAATATCCTCTCACTGAGCGTGAATACAAACCATAAAACAGCTTCTAAATAGTGCACTAAATAGTCTGATTCTACGTAAACATTACAGCCTCATTTAAGCTTCAGGAAAAAGTGATTCAGAGGTTTATGTCATGGAAACCACGGATTGGAAGCTTTGGCCAGCATCCTCTATCCTGAGAAAAACATTTCCACTAACAAGGGTCAACTCAAGCCACAGTGCAACTCTAACGCTCTCTGGCGAGATGATGTCAAAAGGTTGCTCTGATGGTTTGATTCACACCCCCCTTCAACTTTCCTTTTTGCGGTATAGGGAATGCAACACACCCCTTTAACATGTAGGCTACTGTGAGTAACTTAAACAGCCACATGTGAAGCGTTACCACATTATCAAACAAAGATTTGCTATTACTTAGTCCACCCTGTGATGGAAATAGTAAAAGAACAAGCTCACACACACTCACTGCAGCCCTCAGTATTCACCTGGAAGATGAGGACTTTGAAGTTGCGTCTCTTGAGCAGCTCGTTCTCGTTGCTCTCCAGCTTCTTGATCTGGCCCGCCTGCTTCTCCAGGTTGCTGCGCACCGTCTTCACGTTGACGCTGACCTTGCGTACCTTATCCAGCATTTTGTTGACGGTGGTGGCGGTGCCGACGTGGTTCTTGCACAACTTAGCCAGCTCCCCTTGGATGGTTGACACTGACTTCTCCATGGCCTCCTGCCGGGCCTCCAGCCCGTTCTGGGTCTGCTGGATCTGGTCTACCACCCCAATAATCTTGTCTAGAAGAGACAGCACCATTACCCCGTTCATCTGCGCCTCACTCTTGCCTCCGGGGCCAATGGCCAGCACCGGGTCCACCTCATCAGCGGAGTCATCATCATCATCTACTGCCGGCTCAGTGGCGGCACCCACCAGAGCCACCTCATCATCATCATAAGGCACTTCTACTAAGCCTGCGTGCTCCTTCTTGACACCTGTATCCGCCATGGCTGTCAACTCCAAATACAAACCGCCTGCACACTCGCTACAGATAAAAATACACTACTGAAAAACAACCTGCAGGAGCCACGCTGCACAGAGCTCAGTCCCTAATCCTTTCTCTTTTCTTTCAGACAACTTTCTCAACCACTTGTTTGCCACTTCCTAGCCTACTTTACGCTTAAACTTTCTCTTCACCCTCAGTCTCAGTCTTCTCTGTCTCTCTCTGCCTCTGCTCTGCTCCGGGATGCCAGCCAGCCAAGGGGAGTGGGGCCTCTCACAGCTGAGGCATGTGTGCCCTGACTCAAATGCCTCTGCTCCCTGTGAAACCACCCAGTCAAAGTTTTCCCTTCATCCACTCGGCCCCCGCCCCCCGGCTCCCCCTGCTGCCGGGGCTCCACCCAATCTGTCCCCAAGCTCAGGGCAGCATATCTCCACCAGACTCCACCTCTAATGGTGACACACTCAGTCAATCAGTTCAGATCACTGAAATGTGACAATTAATGTTCAAACTTTATGAAAGTCTGCTTATTCTAATGTCATATCAATTTAGGGCTGGGCAATATGATGATATACATCGTCAAAACGATATATAAATGCCTATTGTATATATTTTTCTACATCGTTTCTATCGTGATATAGGCTAGGCCATTTATATCTGTTTTTTTCTATAATTTCACTTAAAACTGTTATGTTCATTTTGCACTTGAGTTCTTAAAATGAGAAAATACTGAGAAAATATGAGAAAGTACTTTTCATTTGTCAAGTATCTAATTCACACAGGAGTATACAAAAATAGAATATAAATGTGGTTATTTCAAATAGACTATTTATTTAATGAATTACCAGAAAACATGCTATATCGTGATATATATAATTATCGAGATATGAAACTACCTATATCGTGGTAGAAGATTTTGGCCGTATCGCCCAGCCCTAATATCAATAGAGGGTATTGTTAATGTGTTGATTGTTCCACAAAATAACAGTGTGTGAAAGTTGTGATGGAAATCAATCTTCCATGTGTCAGTGTCTTGCTGATGGACGATGGCAAGTTTAACAGTTATATTTACCAGAAATTAAATTATATTAATGCAAGTACATTTAGTTAGACCACCGCACTAATCAAACAACAAAGAGGGAATTCAAAAAAAAGAAAACAAAAGGAATTATTGTAAGCAAATTGTTGACATTTTCACATACTGTGTCTTATATTTCCAGATAAATATGAGAGCTGTACACATTGCCAATCAACATACAAAGCTGCCGTCTGGATTTGGTATTAAAATCCGTATTATCCCCACTGAAGTTAGTTGCTCTAATTGTGACCAAAAGAACAATAAACATCATCATATTTGTTAATTAATTTCTGATTGGTCAGTTTATTTTGAAAGTATTTACCGCTGGAAGCATTATAATGCTATCATGGCTGACTTGACGCTGGTGCAGTATGAACATCTTTAGCTGGTAGTCTGGCTCCACATCAGGAAACTGTTATTAAAACAGTTATTTATGAATACAATTATTACCATAATATATGTTGCTGCTGTTATTAGTTATAACCATGCTAATAAAAAGCTGCACATATTGACATTAATACTGATTTTACTGATATTAGCACTCTGTGTGAAACTAGGTGGAGCTGACAGTTGACCTGAGTGTATTTAGAATCATGCGTGTTCACTGTCCTCTAGTGGTCATAAATGGAAACTGCAACACTGTCAAAAGGAAAATAATTTGGTGTGCTTAAATGATGGCAAATAAACAAGGAAAGATGTTAGTACTGGAAAGAAATTTGTGATTGATCTTACACTAGTTTCCAATACTATTACACCAATAAAATATAACAGGAAAACAGTTCAATGTCCGTTCTACTTCTATTGTATTTTTATGTTTACACCAATCTGTGATTTGAAGGTGTACAAAGAAGGAACCATAGGGAGTGACCTCGCCGACCTCGATCCTCTAAAGTGTGGAAGTATTTTAGACAGAGACCCAACAGTGTGGTGCTCTGTAAACTCTGCAAATTGGAAATGGCTTATTACAGCAGTACAACTGCTCTGCACGAACACTTCTGAAAGCGAAAGCATCCCTGCTGTCAAGACTGCAGCAAGATAGCACTGTAGGCCTAGTCCTCTTTACTTTTTGTCACCACCAAAGCATGATATATAAGGATTATCAACACACAGAAGGTGTTTCAGTTAGTAGTCATTTAAAATTGATTTTTCTTCATCACCCACATGTTAAAAATAATTTCTGCACCGCTGCTGTTATGGTACCATAACGTTACAACATGCGTCATCTAACGTTGTTATTCGGACGTTTTATATTTTCTTTTTACTTTAAAGGTCCCATATTGTGCTCATTTTCAGGTTTATACTTGTATTTTGTGTTTCTACTAGAACATGTTTACATGCTGTAATGTTCAAAAACCCTTTATTTTCCTCATACTGTCGGCCTGAATATGCCTGTATTTATCCTCTGTCTGAAACGCTCCGTTTTAGCGCATTTGACAGAATTGCGATGGAATTGCAACAGAATTGCGTTGCTAGGCAACAGCTTGGGTCCATGTTTACTTCCTGTCAGCTGATGACATTCACATACACTGCAACCAGGAATAAACTGGGACACATTTAGAATGTTTATGTTTAAAATGTGTAAAGGGTCTAAATATTTTATATTCATGACATCACGAATGGGCAGAAATCCTGACAGCTTGTTTCAAATGCAGAGTTTCTGAATATGGGCTGTGTGTATTTCCCTGTGGATTGAGTGTTTCGATACTTTCACAGTATTTATATAGGATTTATATAGGACATGAAAATCTCACTTTTTTCATAATATGGGACCTTTAACGGTCATGCATGAGTGAGAAAATGGCTTAAACTAACGTTACAGTCTGTTGTAACAGTCCATGACTGTCGTTACAATGTTTAAATCGTTTAAAAAAAATACATTTGCCAGTGATTATCTTAACTGTATACTCCAGTGATGAAATCAATCCATATCATAACCATTTTCTGTTTTAAGTCAAGTACTTAGGTAAAAGTACTGATTCTCTCAGTGATTAAATTAATCTATGTGTCACACAGCAATCCTTTTGAATTTGAGGTCCAGTATTTTTCTGATCAGGCATTTGACAAATAGGCTCTATTATCCTGTTACATTTGTTTGTTTTTGAGAGAAGGTGATTGTGTGTGGCGCCTCCATCACCAGGACTGGCTGCGTGTGTGGAGCCTCCAGTCACGTGGCTCCATCATCAGTATGATATTTCTCTCTGAAATGTAGTTGAGTAGAAGTATAAAGTAGCATAATATTGAGTTATTTTCCATCACTGCATTGTTTATAGTTGATTCAAGTACAGACAGACATGCATGTCGTGTGATTTTTGGATGTTTGGAATGGTGCAGTCATCAAGAGGAAGTACACAAAAGACATGACAACTGTATTTGAATTCAGTAGAGAAGTCAAATAAAACTACATAGAAGTGTCCATGCACTCATCAAAAACAGACACTACAGTCAATAAAAACCCAAAATACCAATCTTTCTATTAGTCATATTGGTTAATGTTACCTCAGCATCTTGTGTTGGGATGTTGCTTCTTCATCCCTCACTGGAACTGCTGCTGTCCTCATTGCTGTTGCCCCTGTTGTCTATATTCTTCGTCTTGTTTTCTGTTTTTTTGTATGCAAAAGATAAAGACAAGAAATTACATCATTAACTTAAATATATATATATATACTTTTAGACCAAATATTATCCACTAATACATTATGATGTAGCCTATAATTATAGATTAAGCTATAAAATAGTAATTAAAATGAGCTCCACCGTTAAAGTGATACACACATCAATGCATCAGTAATTATAATCCAACAATGTACAGTAATACTATTCTGAAATGGGCCATTCTGTATATAGTGTACTTTTACTTTTGGTGCTTTAAGTAGCCTATATTTTGATGATAATACTTGTGTACTTTTACAAGTATTTTGAATGCATGAGTTTTACTTGTAACATAGTATTTACTTTTACACTGTGCTATTACTATTTTTACTTAAAAGATCTGAATAACATCACTTCCTCCACCAGTGGTTAGAATATCATCCTTTATTTAGCTACAGACCAACAAGCAAAAAAAGCCCATCACACACCAGATTTTCCTATATTTTCTGGAACTCTAGCTGGCTAGTTTAACTTTTCATGCATTTTACAAGTTAAATACCCTCACATGCCATTATTAAATATTGGAAATGTAAGGTTACAACAGTCGCCTTACTAACCTGTAAGTTATAACTACTACTTCTTCTGCTTCTTCTTCTATAGTTTTAAGGTGGTTGGCATCCAGCTAACATGAATAATAGAAATAATTTAATTGTTATTATTATTATTAGTAGTAGTAGCAGTATTAGTAGTAGTAATTATTATTATTATTTTTTTTATTTATTTATTTAGTATTATTATTTCTTTTTTTTCCTGCCAATCTCCTGCTCCACACTCCAGTCCAATAGGTGGCGGTAATGCACCTCTAAGATGGTTTGCCAACCGCCAATAAACACCAAAGAAGAAGAAGTAGAAGAAAAGGGGAGTTGAAGTAGAAGAAGAAGAAGAGTAGCTGTCAGCTGCACCCAGCGATCAGTCCACAACAAACATCAACCAGAGAGGAAACCAGGAAGGAAACCAGGGAGGAAACCAAGGAGGAGAGAGAGAGAGCGAGAGAGAGAGAGAGAGACAGGATCTCCACTTTAACAGTAAGGGCATTGTTCCTTAATTATACAATAACATGGGAGTACAAATTATTTAAACTACTCTACTCTACTACTCCATTATTGTGATGCTAACTAAGTCAAATATTGAGCAACAGGTGCGCTTAGTTAGCTGTTAGCTCTCCTGTTAGCATCTTTAAAATGCAATAACTGAGCTACTTTAACTGTCATCTAAGTGAGTTAATTAGCAATCTGATGTCAGAAAAAGTAAATATTAACCTCAATACGGTTAATATTCTGTTGTATAACGCGATGTTACCATTAAAGTTACACTTTAACTAATGCTAATCTGACTAGCACTAGCAGCTAACTACTATTGTTAGTTAATATTGTTAATATTAGCTAATGTTGTGATTGTGTGGCTTTGCTATGTTATTGGATAATAGGGTTAATAGTTTTGGTGGATAGATGTCCAGGTAGCTGTGATAGTGACATGTTAATGTGGTTATAGCCATCACCAACTAGCTTTTTGACATCAGCTTTGACAGGTGAAGCTAAGATACCTACCTGCTTGACTTGCTAATTGATGAGCTAACTTTAGATATGAATAATCTAAAGTGTGTTTGTCAAGTTTCATAGTGTTATGCAAACCTGTGTTTTGTTGTGTTAAATCAGTTAATGTTGTACTCAGTGGGAGCATTGAGGCTTACTAGAGCTACTGGTCACATGCGAACCTTGTAATCCACAGATAAGCCCTGTGTGGTCGTTTTACAGCATGAGGCTATGCTGCTGCTTAGCTCAATTATTCTTAGAAAATCTTCACCTTTTTAGTGTGAAATGAGAAATATAACAGACATTCTACCAAGATTGGCTATTAACCTGTGATTTGCATCCACAATCTAAATTATTGTGGTCCCCCTTATATTATAAAGGTTCAGAGAGTACAACCACATTCCTCCACATATCATGAGATCAGCATGAGGGCAAGCTTTTTCTTTTCTCTTTTTGTCACATGTCTGCTTCTCACACATGTGCTAAACTAACACACAACTGATATAGGGACTCCCTCATTAGTGATCTTGACACTAGTGTGCCATGCAGAGAAACAATGTTGAATGTAGAACTTATCAGATTCTGCTTGTTTTGCTAGAGCTCTTTGAGTGTGTGTGTGTGTGTGTGTGTGTGTGTGTGTGTGTGTGTGTGTGGACTAATGGACAATATCAATGCTCCGTTTCTAGAGTTTTCAGGTTGATTTTTAAGGGTGCTGAGCACTCCCATCCTTCAGCAACATGGGGGAACTCTTCAGAAGTGAAGAGATGACGCTGGCTCAGCTCTTCCTCCAGTCAGAAGCTGCCTACTGTTGTGTCAGTGAACTGGGAGAGATCGGGATGGTGCAGTTTCGTGATGTAAGTCCGCTGATTCATGATTGCTTCATTATCTACAGCTTCTGCTTTGGTTTGCTATTTTTCTACCAACCACCTTAAGTCATCAGTGTCATCTGTCCTGGTGATAAAAATGACCACATCTGTGACATCTTGCTGAGAGAGTGCATGCCTTCAGCATCATGTTCATCATGTGCTCACAGCTGACCCCTCATTCCACACATGAGAAAGCCCATTCCTGACTAGACCCTGAGGGAAGCTTTGTGCTACAATATAGGATGGGCTGTAACAGAGTAGGTCTGTGTGCATCAACAGACAGTGGTATCTTAATAGTTTTAATGAATTATACATCCTCCACCAGTTTAATAAAGAGAGAAAACATTTTCAAATCATAATATAGAAAAGGATTTTTTTTTTTTTACACTTCTTAAAAGACTTTATTGATAGACAAAAAGGCCTTATTAATGGTAGGGTAGTCAATGGATAACTATGCAGAATTTGAGCACATTAATTATTGATATCGGAGCAGCTTAGGTTGCTGATGTAAGTGCGTGTTCTTGGTTTTGCACCCATTCTTATTTTACAAATGTTACTGATGCATTTTTTTTTAAGTCATGCTCTTTGTTTATTGCTTGTCCCTCACTTATGTTCCTTTTCTTTCTTTCTTTCCTTGCAGCTAAATCCTGATGTAAATGTGTTCCAACGAAAGTTCGTCAATGAAGTACGACGATGTGAGGAGATGGATCGCAAACTGAGTAAGTGAGCATAGATATATCATGTCAGAGCGGCTTCTTTCTTTACAGGACCCTTGGGTAGAAAAAAATGCTGCCACAACAACACCTTTTTATTTAATTTCCACCCTTTAAAGCACCATAACAGGGCCCTATAAAGAGAGGTGGGGCGGTTCTTTATCCAGTGTAAAACAACTACATGTATGCCTATTTTTTACCTTGTTACTTTTCTCTTGCAGGATTTGTGGAGAAAGAAATAAAGAAGGCCAACATCCCAATAGTCGACACAGGAGAGAACCCTGAAGTCCCCTTCCCAAGGGACATGATCGACCTGGAGGTGACTCTCTCTCTCTCTCTTAAATATAAACAGTGAGCTCTATCAACGTCCCTCTGCTGACCTCTCTGTATGTCTCACCACAGGCCACATTTGAGAAGCTTGAGAATGAGCTGAAGGAAATAAACACCAACCAAGAAGCCCTAAAGAAGAACTTCCTGGAGCTGACTGAGCTCAAGCACATCCTGCGTCGCACGCAGCAGTTTTTTGATGAGGTCAGCATGACTTGTGCACGCAGGCCTTGCAAAAAAAGGATGTGCTCAGGTCTTTTTTATTTTACTAACATTGTAGTGGCCTGAAAGGGAAGTGGGACTTTTACTTTTTAGAACTGTTTATCGCCTTAGTTATAACATCTATAACCTCTAAATACAGCTTTGGAAACAAATGGACTATTTTACCACAACCAGAACTTATTTTTTTTTTATATATTCACTGTGGAAATGGGCAAGGAAATCAATGTTTTAGTCTAAAGGCAGCCATTTCTGGTTTGCATTGGTGTAATACAGATTCTGCTGAAAAGCTGTCTGCGCTGATCACACACCCACAATGGAGCATTTACTGCTGCTTGATCTGGCAGAAGGTGTTTCACTCGTGATCCTTTTATAGTTACTCTCATGCCAGTCACATCAGTTGATATGCTGTAATTCCACTGCTGTATAAAAGTTTCCACGGATTTGATTCTGTGTTTGCTATTCATTTGCCGGAGCAAAGCCTTGCCTTCCCACCTTTGCCCGGCATCAATTCCACTTCATTGCCTTCACAAGCAAATCTGTGTTGACTTACAATGTTAAGTCATCTTTTACAAGTTGTTATGGGCTTTAATTGAGGTGAATCATTGAACCGAACACGAAGCTGTTTAACCATTAACTGGAGAAAGTCACTGTCTATGCTGAAAACAAACACTGTCCCTGGCTCTTCATCTTTCTCCTCTCCAAATCTCAACGTTCAAATAGATAAAATGTCTGAGAAGTTTTCAGCAGTGTTCATGAATATTTATAATGCAGTTCTAGTGATGATAATAGCTAATAATTAACTGGCTCTCATGCAGATGGAGGATCCCAGTTTACTGGAAGAGTCATCCACCCTCATGGACCCCAATGAGCCAACCCGAGTGGCTCCTCTCAGACTGGGGTGAGTTTGTTTTTGTGGTCTTCCCTCATTCAAAAGGATTAAGCTTTTCTTGGCGATTTCCATTCGTCTGCATGTCTGCCATCTGTGTCTGAAACCAGAGTGTTACAACCAGCCAATCGCCTCCCACACACCAGCTCAGGCTGCCCAGCTTAGTCAGGCAACAGAGGAAATCTACTCACAATCCACATTCACAAATGAAATTCCTATTAGTGTAGACATTTCAGTCACTGTTCTCACCGTGGTCAGCTCTTCTTTAATAGACAGACAATGCACGGCCAACCTTTTTTCTATTGTGGGGAAAACTGAAAACTATATGACAATGGTCTCAACTGTCTCATTTCACACTCAAGTATTTGTAGCAGAGGTGATTAATCTTTCATTTTGTATTTTGTTGAGTAAGAATTAAGGTTGCTTAGCATTCACACAAGGCCTATTCCAGCTATTCAAGCAGAAGTCATGACCGAGGCTTTAAAAGATAAAAAAGGATCTATGTAGGCACCATAAATGACTTATATGGTGCCTTCAAATCAAACTCGTGAGCTTGTGTTTACAACATGGGAAGTCGTGTACACAATATGCTTGGTGTTCAAGTGGTTAAGTCGTGAGAACACCGCTGCTAAGCAACGGCAATATTGACATTACTGTCGGCGTCTAGAAGCTACAGAGGCTAAAAATTTAGAAAGCCAGCAGGTGGGTAACATAATGCAGTAAATGCAAAGGCATAATGACAGAGGTAAAAGATGAGGTCGTTGGGAATATCAACATTTTCCTCAGACATATTATAAAATGACGAAGGAAAACAATATACAACTAAAATTACAATATATTCACTTATTATGCACCGAAAAATAAACTTCCATGGCCTTCGCCATTTCTGACAACGTCAACAAACACATTACAAATCCTAAACTCTGAGCTTTCAGAAACTTTCCACTTACGAGGTCGTGAATACCACCAGAAGGGGGGGGGCGTTCATATGGACTCTTCTCGTTGACACGATAAACACGACCCCATTTGAAGGCACCAGTCGTTGTGCTTTAATAATTGATGTTGAGGCTATGCAATGGGAGACATTGCAGTTAGCATTTAACTTTTAGCTTCTATATACAATAGGCCTAGCTCATGAAGCTCATGAAATGTTATCCATACCAGCCCAGGTAACTAACAACAGTTTTCCACCTGTCATAGATTCGTTGCTGGAGTCATTGGCAGGGAACGTATTCCCACATTTGAGAGGATGCTGTGGAGAGTTTGCAGAGGAAATGTGTTCCTGAGGCAGGCAGACATTGAAGATCCTCTGGAGGATCCGGCTACGGTCCGTACTGTTTACTGATGTCCTGTGAAGTTGGTCAGATGTTAATGCCTGTTTCAGTGTCCTAACTACTGTATGTGATGTTTCCACAGGGCGACCAGGTCCACAAGTCTGTCTTCATCATCTTCTTCCAGGGAGACCAGCTTAAGAATAGAGTCAAGAAGATCTGTGAGGGGTAAGTGACTGACTGGCCAACATTTGTACAATGCTAGGATGTGCTCTTTCTTGGCCAACAGATCCTTATCTGTGCTTCTTCTTCACCCGTCTTCAGGTTCAGAGCAACCTTGTACCCGTGTCCAGAAACATCCCAGGAGAGGAAAGAGATGCTAGCAGGGGTGAATGCACGCATTGAAGACCTGCAAATGGTAAATACACTAGCAGGGAAAACAGCTACACAATGTTGACTCATTAACTCTGACTTACACAAAATTCACTTGAACTGGTTAGTTCTCTTTTTTTTTTTCCTGCCTGATCAGCAACATGTTTTTCAGATTCACTGGAAAGTGTCGGTAGAGGCAATTTCATAAGACATGTAACACATCTGCTCTTTACACTTGATTCTCAGCTTCCTGTCTAGGCTCTTAAGACAGATGTTTTATAGGAGAAAAAAATCATTTAGGTTGCACAAGTGACCGCTCATAGAAAATATTTACATAATAAGATTTGTGGGTCTATAAATGAGCTATTTTCTGCTTTGTTTGCTTCAGATATAATGTACTGTAAATTTGCCAATAATGAGATGATAAATCTGCTTCCTTCCTAGTTTTTTAATACTGGCATGGCTTTAGAAATCATCACATCCTCTAAACATAAAATGCATTCATTTGAATGCTTATAGTGTACTGGTGAAATGTGACTAAGTCTGCATTCACTCCAAATCAGTGTGTGGCGAATAGCGCAGGGTGGTGCGACGGTGTGGGAGTGTCACTTAATGGCCCATTGACAGCAAGCGACTGCAGGACGATTGACATCTTTTGTTTCCTCATGGCTGGGTTGTACAGCTCTGGTTACGTGATTACACGTAGTGTGGTATGACTGGTTGCGTTTCTCCAAAAGTTGATTCTGTTTCAACTTTTCGCTGCAGGCCTCTGCCTTTTTTTTTTTTTTTCTGACATCTCCAGATTAAATGCACTACCCACATTCAAATGAATTGGAGGACTGGCGTTTTCGCCGCAATGCCTGATTTGATGTGAATGAAGTGGGTGAGAAACAAGCACACAAGATCACCACCAGCAGTAACTGCCTGGCTCTCATTTGACCTGCAATCCTCTCTTGTTAACACACCAATATGTTTCTCCCTGTCAGTCGGGTAATAAATATTTGGGTAATAATAATATAAACAATATAAAAAAATAATAATAAAGTTATTGGTTTGTTTCTTTAGCCACTGCTGATCAACACGTCAGCTTCAACCCAGAGAAATGTCCTCCAGCAGGCAGAATCTTTCCATTACGATGTTGTTATTGTACCTGCAGCGTTCAATAGTCCTCAGTGACTTGTTATCTAGTGCAAGGTAGAGCCCCAGGGAACCCCCCCCCCACACACACACACACACTTCCTTTAGCTTTGCAAATGATAACCATCTTGTATCTTTGCAAACGATGCAATATCACAGAGATCACATGTTACTTCACTCAGCCTGTGAAGCCAATTTTGTTTAAGTGTCATGTACTCAGATATTGTAGGATCATTGACATTTGCCACAGAAACGGCTTGCAAGATACACATTCTTGAGATTTGGCACGCGTCCCGTTTGATAAAACGATTGATATCCTCTCACGGCCTCGCACACCGGGGAATGTGGATCTTGGTTTTTTTTGCGGATGCAGTGCTGTGCTGGTCGCTATACGGGCAGGAGGGCTGAATCACAGACTGGCACGGACGATGAGGAATGTCAAGCTATTTGGACAGCAATCAGCTATGTGTGGGCCATTAAGCCTCTCGACAGCAGGCGAGGCTGCGCCTGTAGGCAGACAGCACAGAGCTTAAATATCCTGCTATTTGCTGATCATGGGACTCTGCTTTAAATGTGAGTCATACAGCAGCATACCTGGGAATATCCTATCGGGAAAACCTAATGGATTAGACAGCCTGTTGCTCCTTTAACACATGACTTACTGCTCACTAATCACGCCAGTAAATGTAAACCCTGTCTATGAATGTCAAGGAATGTATGATTAAATGCTGCTATCTTTAGCAACCTTTTCTGATTGTAATGGATGTTATAATTCACATAGCTGAGACTTTATATAGATAGATGTATAGATGTCTTTGATAGTATTTTAGTTAATAATTATACACTGGGTGTTGTAACAAGGAGTTTTTCATTTATTATTAAGAGAAAAATGACCTTCCCTCCCTCAGATCCACTTGTAGTTCATAGAAAAGCACAGCGTTAGGTTAACCAGAATGGCAGGAATATGTGTTGGCTCCCACAGCGGACATTTGTCTTGTCACTTTTTGGCTCCAGGACAGTAAAGATTATGTTAATCCTACAGTTGTCAATATTTAGCAGATATTTGTTTTTATTAACCAGAAAAGCCCCAATGAGATCTATTTTTAGAGATCACACAAAATATATATACAAAATCATGAATAACACCTCTAATAAGATTTTGTTCCGACTACGACCACCTCTTCTCTCGTCTCCCTCTAAAGGTGCTGAACCAGACCGAGGATCACAGGCAGCGGGTCCTGCAGGCTGCAGCCAAGACGGTCAGAGTGTGGTTCATCAAGGTGAGGAAGATGAAGGCCATCTACCACACCCTCAACCTCTGCAACATCGATGTCACTCAGAAGTGTCTGATCGCCGAGGTGTGGTGTCCCGTCTCCGACATGGACTCCATCCAGTTTGCCCTGCGCAGGGGGACGGTGAGTAACTGAGTGCCAGGCAGTAAAATATCTACCATTTAGTTCACTTTATACAGTAACACAAGGCCTCCCTTTTAGGTTCAAGTTTACCTGGTAATGTGTTGAATGTAGAACAACCAGTGTTAAATAAACAGATCTAAACTACGTCAGTGCAAACAGGGTGTTTGCGGTATACTCGTTTTGTGTGTACTCATCAGTGTATACAGGTGTATTTATTTAACAGCCTAATCCCATCTAGAGGAGTTTACAAGTCATGGCGACGGCATACACAACATGCAAGTTCCAATTTAAGTAAATAGAGTTCCAAAAAATTATTTAAATGTTTTTTTAATAAACCAAAAACTATGCTGGCTGCAACACATTCCCATCATGGTGACCAGCTGCAGACAGCCGTATAGTAGGTGGTGGACAGGGAGGAGTTGAATGAGGCCGCGCAAAACAGCTGACAAGTTAAGCCAGCCAGCTGCTCACACTGCAGTGATCAAAGCCAAATGATGCATTCGTTTTGGTTGCAAGCTTGTCTCTGCCTACATTTTTGGTAGTCATGTGTGACACATTGTGATGAAAAGTATCTGGGGGTGTGGAGTTAGAGAGACGTAAGCTCAGCAGACCTCTGTAGTAGCTCCTTATCTCTGCTTCAGGCTACATTAGCCACTACTTGCATAACACACCAGAATCTCTGACTGAACTGTCAGCGGTTGAGTTGCATTGTGGGTGATGTATGCGCCAGAAGAAGAAGAATATATGGGGAAAAAAAGACAATAGTTTTTCTTTTTAGCTGTACAGGTGTAGCAACAGAGCCTTGGTGCTTTCTTTATTTATTTTGCTCGTCTTGAAACATGAGGCCATGGTGTTCTGTATCAAGATAGCTTTCTCTGCACATGATACCAGTAGGGCAAGTGGGTCAAAAATCTTTTTCTTGCCTCTAGACTAAAGTTAATTGTCATAATCTTTATCTAAGTAAATTAATCTGGAGTTTCGCCCACATCCTCTCACGCCACCAAACTACGCTCCTGTTTCCTGTAGAATTATAATGCTCGCTTGCACTTCAGCTCGTAAACTTTGTCTTTACCCGCTGCCGGTTTCTCGCGAGTGCCCGATCGGTACTGCACATGTGCAACTCTCAACAGAGCTGAGAAGGAAGCGAGATGGCTCACTCCTTAGCTACTTCAATCATCCGCTACGGAAAAAACTATGTATTTAGTTCTTTTGATCGGGCAAGTGAGTTGCAAGATTTACTAGCCCGACGTGGCATTTTACCTGCCCTGGGCTAACAGGCAATCCTTATTGTTGGGCCCTGTCTCTTGGATGTGTTAAGGTGGTTGAAATGTTCTCGTAGTTCAGGTCTGTGGAAGAATACTATATGTGTATAATAATCTTGTGTGATCCTGCTTTAGGAGAAGAGCGGCTCCACTGTGCCTTCCATCCTCAATAGGATGCAAACCAAACAGACCCCACCCACCTATAACAAGACCAACAAGTTCACCTCTGGCTTCCAGAACATTGTGGATGCCTATGGAATTGGCACCTACCGTGAGATCAACCCAGGTAAGCATGTGCCACACCTTTCTTTGTTTATCCCTAAACAATTAGTGTTATCATGTATCTTTTATGGCAGTTGAACTTCTTGTATTGTAAGCCTGTTCATCCAGCTGCCTGCAGTATTAAACTACAGTCACTGAAAGGCATGCTGCCTACTCTGTTTCATCACCCATTATCACCTTGTTTGGACATGCTGTATATCGTGACACTCGTTTGTTGTTTCACCTGCCACACCGCCCTCCCCTCATGTGTTGCCTGCCTCCCTACCTCCTTGTCTCCAGCGCCATACACCATCATCACCTTCCCCTTCCTATTCGCGGTTATGTTTGGTGACCTGGGCCACGGGGTGCTCATGACCTGTGCTGCCCTGTACCTTGTGTTGAGAGAGAGCAGGCTAATGGCCCAGAAGAACGACAATGAGGTACGATCCCATCATGGCCATCCCATCAGACCTACACCATTCCTTACTGGGGATTCACCAGCCTCACAGCTGGGAGATGCAGCTTTTCTTGCTTTTAGAAACCTACTTATCTCTCTCTTGATTGTCCTGTGGCAGATGTTCAGCATGGTGTTTGCAGGACGCTACATCATCCTGCTGATGGGAGTCTTCTCGGTCTACACCGGGATCATTTACAACGACTGCTTCTCCAAGTCCCTCAACGTGTTCGGCTCTGGCTGGAGCGTCAGGCCCATGTTCGACGCTCGGCTGGGGGCCAACTGGACGTAAGTGTCACTGTCCATCACTGACTGGAGCTTTAACCCAGTGGCTGTTGTAGGTGGGCAGTAACTGATCGTTGTTCTCATCCTGTTCAGGTTTGAAACACTGGAAAGCAATAAAGTTTTGCAGTTGGACCCGTCAATAGATGGAGTGTTCAAAGGGCCGTACCCCATTGGCATCGATCCGGTGAATATTTTTCTTTGTAATCATCTGCTAAGTACAAACTAGCTTAGTTGTTGCTCATTATATGCTTTCAAACCATGTCTTTGCAAACGATTATATATCCGTTAAAAATAAATCCCCAATAATGGCTCGTTGCTTAAAGAGTAACCTCGGAATATTTCAACCTGGACCCTATTTTCCCATGTGTTTGTGTCTAATTGACTAATGGGGACATCACTTTCTGAAATTGGTCCAGTATTGAGGGATAACACTGTAACTAGCAGGGCAAGTTATGTTCACTAAAAGTGCTTGTTTTTGCCACTGACAGGCTCAGATCGTTATTATAAGTGTCTGACAACATTATGGAAAGGATATGTAACATTTTTCTTTCCTTTCGCTTGATCCGGTCTGTTTTTTTTATTGTGTCCAAGTCCCGCTCAAGGAGTCTCGTTGTGAAATCTGAATATCCGTATACTGTGAATTCGTTGGCCGCCCGTATTTATTTGAGCCAAAGACCTCATCCACAGTGCCGAAATCATCTAAATATTCAGCCATGACATTGAAAATATTTTAGATAACACTAAGCTACGCTTTCTGTTCTCCAACAAAACAAACTCTGCCCAGCTTGCACTCGCTTTGTCTTCCGGCTACACGTCCCCTCACCAGATTTCACAACGAGACTTCTCCTTGAGTGAGACTCTTTCCATAATGTCAAACACTTATGATAACAATCAGAGCCCGTCATTGCAAAAACAAACACTTCTAGTGGACGTAAATGACGGTGCCAGCTTGCCCCGATAGCACCATATTGCAGCCCGTGAGCAGCTGCCGTCTACAGCGTTCTCCCTCAATGCTGGACCAGTTTCAGAAATTGTTGTCGCTAATAGTCAGTTAGACACACAAAACATGGGAAGATAGGGTCCAGGTTGTAAAATACCGAAGTTAGCCTTTAAATCTAACAATTAGTGGTAGTGCTAACATAAACTTGCTTATATAATTAAGTTTGTTGTAATTGAATATCGTTAAAAGAGAAAGCGACTCCCAATGAAAAGACTAATTGTTGAACACTCCCCATCTTCGTCTCTCAGATATGGAGCATTTCCACCAACAAGCTGACGTTCCTGAACTCATTCAAGATGAAGATGTCCGTCATCCTGGGAGTCATCCACATGCTGTTTGGAGTCTCACTCAGTCTCTTCAACCACCTGTGAGATTTACATCCAACATTTATACTTTAAATGTCTTGTTGTATTTCTTTCTCTTTGTCACCGTCGGCAATTATACACAAATTGTAATTGCGTGTGATTTTCTGTAGGTATTTCAAGAAGCCGCTGAATATCTACTTGGGATTCATCCCAGAGATTGTCTTCATGGCCAGTCTGTTTGGCTACCTGGTCATTCTGATCTTCTATAAGTGGGTCTCATACGATGCAGGCATATCCAAGGACGCTCCCAGCCTCCTCATCGCCTTTATTAACATGTTCCTCTTCAACTACAATGACCCCAGTAACAAACCTCTCTACAGAGGACAGGTCAGATACACGCGTTAGTTACATCCATCCATCCCTTTGTCCTGAAATGAACCACTGCGAGCTAATGGTTCTTTCTCTCTTCTCCATGTAGATGGCCGTACAATCACTCTTGGTCGTCATCGCCTTGGCTTGTGTTCCCTGTATGTTAATAGTGAAAACGCTAGTTCTGCGGAGACAGCATTTGTGGCGTAAAAACATGGTGAGATGATAAGTGGTATCACTTAAAATAACACATTGTGCCTCAGTTATAATCCCTTTTTAATTGTGTTGTTTCACCCATCTTCTATATCAGGGTACAGCTAACTTTGGAGGGATCAGGGTGGGCAACGGGCCCACTGAGGATGAGGCTGAAATCATCCAGCACGACCAGCTCTCGCAGCACTCTGAGGAGGAGCCTGAGGTAAAAGAGACTCGTTCTCGTCAGTAACACTAGCCGTGTTCCCATTCACATATTTTTATGCGCATTTTGAAGTATCGCCCTAGAAAAGCTGTATGGAAAAGTTTTTACGCTTGCTTGAGGTGAGGTTTTTGCCATTGTTGAAAAAGAGTTGATGCGCTAAATGGATTATGGAAATGCCTTTGCCGAATAAATTCTGGCGTACAGTTGAAAACATTTAACTCACATGACTGATCAGCAATTTCTGCGTATTCTCAGATATTCCCATAATGTGTGAATGCTTGTTTTTGTCTCCGGACAACATGAAACATGGCCAATACTAGCTGACACGAAAGAACAATTGAAACTTGCCCAGTTGACACTAATTCTTGAAGACCTCTCTCCATTTTTCTCTCATAGATGGTTAGATGGCCAAGCCGTCTTGCTTTGTTCCGGTTTGCAGCCTCTTCTTCTTCTACTCTTTTTACTGGCGGATTACAGCCATGCAAGCCTATAGCGCCAATTTCTAACCAAACTATGCTGTAGCGGAGTTCATTCACTCCAAACCAGTTGATGGAAATGCGCCTAATTCACATTTCTTTTTGCAACATTTCAAAAGTTCACTTAATTGCTTGACACATGGCTACTGTCTTCTACCTGACGGCATTTTCTCCCTCTTGCTCACAAAGCTGGAGAAATGGCAATCCAGCAGTTTGGTGAGAGGGGTTATAGGATCTACTCACATCTTTGAATAATTCAGTCACTCAGCCACAGTTGGAAACAGAAACCGATACCTCGTGTTTCCACTTCCACTGTGGCAATGAAAAAAATAAATTAAGCATGAAGGCAAACAGGTTTAACGAGCTCCACAATGCCACCTTCAGGGCGCTTTCACAAGCAAACATTTAGTCCGTTTTAATCAAACTCTGGTGCAGTTCGTTTGGGCGGTTGTGAACGCAGTAATTGTACTCTGGTGCGGACCAAAACAACCGGACCGAGACCGCTTGAGAGAGGTGGTCTTGGAGTGAGAGAGGACGGACCTGGACTTGTTTGCTTGACATCTGGGCAGAAGAGAACATACAGAATATGCTAAATAAAGTCCACAAAATAGTGACGTCTATAAAGTAATTCGAAACGTGATAATCTGGAGGAGAAGGGATTCGTGCGCACAGTCAATCAGTGCCGAGTCAAAGTTAAAACACAGCAAAGTCTGCGATTCCCTGCGTAGAAGCAGCAGCTCTCGAGATGAAAAAGATAAATTTGGTCCTTCGTATACGCCCCTCAGTAACCTCATTATTTTATTTGGTCCGCTTTAATTTGTGCACTGTGAAACCGAACCAGACTAAATAGAAAACGAACCAAAAGTATCAATTTCACTCTGATTCGGACTAGCCAAACGGACTATGGCTTGTGAAAGCGCCTTTTAGATTATAGTAAATGCTATTGAGAGGTTAAACGCTGTTTAATTTGTTGTTTTGTTTTTTCTTATTTCAGCCACTTTGTAGAATAATTTAAATTCTTGTGAAAATCAGACCAGTCAGGTTGTTTGATGTGTCACCTGACTGCACATGTGTTGTCATCCTGTAATGTTCACCCTCTTTCCTTTTTCAAGTTAGTAACCGATTTCTCTTGTTACTTTCCTGTTGTACTGATGTCTGTCTGCCTGTCTGTCTATCTGTGTGTGTGCTGTCAATAACCAAGCGTTGCCTTTTGTCACCTGCTGTCAAGGCCGGAGACGAGGAAGAGGTAGGACAGGAGCTCACGCTGCACCTCTACCCTGCAACCTTTCCCCTCCTGTCAAAGTGCATGTCTAGTTATTCTCTTTCTGCCCCTCGCTTTATTGTCTATGTATGCTGTCATCCATTGCCTGCTGCTCTTAGCTGGGTGTGTGTGTTTAGTCGGTGTGTGTCCTAGGAGTCACTTGTTGAAACGTGGGTTGCAGGGATTCCTCAAGCTGTGGGCGCCAATAGGCGTGTGTTTCCTTACAGTCCCGGTGGTGTGCATGAGGGATCAGCAGGGCAGCTGATATACTTTGGGTTCACAGGGTCCTAAGACGACGGTGTCTCTTCTAATTTAAGGGGCTTTGCTGGTCTACAGTGGCAAATGGCTTTCCTATCATTACATCTTCCTGTGTGGACCTCAGGACCTGTCGTAGAGATGCTGTTTTCAAGAGATTCACGCTGACACGCGGTTATGTTTTGGTGTTATCTCTCCGTCTCCGCAGTTTAACTTTGCGGATATGGCGGTGCATCAGGCGATCCACACCATAGAGTACTGCCTGGGCTGCATCTCCAACACTGCCTCCTATCTGAGGCTCTGGGCCCTCAGTCTGGCTCATGCACGTAAGTCACACTTTTGACTAAAGATTAACACAATAATATACACATTTATTTATTCTTCACAGAACTAAAATCTTTCTTTGTCCCTTGCACAGAGCTGTCAGAGGTGCTGTGGACCATGGTGATGCACATCGGCCTTTCTAACAGCAGCCTCGCAGGTTTCATCGTAGTGGCCATAGTCTTTTTCTTCTTTGCTGTTCTCACAGTTGCCATTCTTCTCGTAATGGAGGGCCTGTCAGCCTTCTTGCATGCACTGAGGCTGCACTGGTAAGTTGAGTGTTGTATTTCTTTTTGTTTGTTTATGTCATTTGCTTTCTTTTGTCCTCTCCTTAATATTGGTCTCCGTTTCACTTGTGGAGCCTGTTTTGTTCAGGTTTTAATTGAGGCTGTGGTTGATGTATGAATTGCATTATAAAGAAAGGTGTTCCTGTTTTTGCTCAGCCTCTGTTCTGATAATCTAGTGTAAAATTTTGAGCATCTCATCCAGCGTTTTATTCACAATGAGCATTAATCCCAAAACTAAGTTCCTGTGCTATTTAAAGAGAGGACTTTACTAATGCCAAATGACTGCAAGCACTGTAAACTACAGACCTATAGCGCCATCTGCCGGTGAACAGAAACAGATGAGAAGCCACTGGTTCTGTTTGTAAGTGATTAAGACATAATAGGTGACCATTTAGCCCATTTCTTTGAACTTAAGGAACGGTACCAGCTTCTTCTTCTCTGCCTTACCAAGCAAAACGAGTAGTGCAAGGGTCACAGATTGTACTTAAGGTATAAATCCAGTGTAGATGACAAC
>CAKALU010060659.1:0-29379 GCA_916700995.1 Hozukius guyotensis
AACGTCAACCACGACCGTTTCCTAACACTAACTAAGTGGTTGTGTTGCCTAAACCTAACTTCCTGTGAAAACGGAAGTTTATTTTGAAAGGACACTATACATGTAACGAGAGTATATTGACACGCCGGTGGTATTTGACGAGTTGGGAGTGAGAATATGTTGTATTGTTATGTGAAATTTTTACTCTTTGGGGAAAATCCAATAATCAGGACTATCAAGATGAACCAGTGTTGCAATTATGTGGAGTTTTCTTTGTGGAGAAATCAAACCTTAAAGACAAATGATGTATAGACATAAACCTTGTGGGAGGTTGACAGATTGCAAAGAAAAACAACAGGAAAATTCAACATCAACAGTGTTGAGGGAGGTTTTGTTGTCCATCACGCCAGTTCTGGTTTTACCATGTGTTTATCATGTGTTATTTCCTGTCACCTTACTTTATCTCAACAATCAGAGGCAGCAGGTGATGAGATGAGAGCTGAGATGAGATCAAATTTTAATGTACCCTGTGGGCAAATTGCGTCTTTGCAGCAGCAGAGGAGAAAAACCAGCATCCTCGGTTTGAATCACATAAGAGTATACAGTGAATGTGAATATCTGCAGCATGTAAAGGTACATCATTAACTCTCCACACAGACACTGATGACTGAATTCATTTCACGTTTCATTCTGAAAAATGGTGGACATTTTTCCTCATGCTGTTGAAAAATCCTTATAGTCATATCACAGCAAAAGTAGTGATTGTTAGGAATTTTAGAGTGAATTTTCAATATAATTTCCTTTGTTTTTTTAATTGTCTTTCATTTAATTTCCTTTATAATTTGCACTTCACCTTAAACATCTCAAATAATGCCTTAGAAGACTGAAACCCTATAAATAACCTTTGTTATTGCACAATCCATGCTGTCCCACATTAGGCAAATCATGCTGTCCCACTTTTCGAAACCATATATAACAAATATAAAGCACATTGTCACCATATTATACAATTTTTTTGATGAACAAACACCTCATAAACATATCCTGATAAAAACTAGCAGGATTGTTTTATTTATGAGAAATTTATACCCTTAACATTAAGTTTGTCTAAACACTATGTCATTGACTTTTGGGTGGTCTTCACACAGGGTGCTTCCAGTTTGATGATTGCTATAGACCTTAATCTATGATTGGACATTTGATATGTCATGTGATTTTGATCACTTGAAAAAAAAACTTTGGTTTTGAAATCCTCCCTTTTTTTAAGGTCTCAAGGTTGGCAAGTATGATAATTGCCACAGAACAGAGCAGAAGATGACAGCTTGCACCCACATTTAAGTCCTACAGACAAGTTAATAGGTTATTATAGCATCGTTCATACTAAACAATGATTTTTTCGTTCAAATGCATCCCAGAGCAGCTTCACTGTTCACACCAAAAGACACCGATTGGCCAGCTGGCCCCCTTGCACCACTCCCTCTCCATCCCCTACAGGTTAAATCACTAAACCTCTTTGAGGTTCTTTACATATGATATCTCTCTAATTCTTTTTCTTTAAATGCTGACATTTAGCTGTTTAAACGGGCTGATCCCCTTCTTTAGGAAGCAAATACACACACACACACACTCACATCCAACCCCCCAGCATCAACACAGAAACAGTTTTTAAAGCTAGTCACATGTCAAAGACAATTTTTGGAACAGTAATGCAAAACAGCACTTTACTATGGACATAAATGCACTTTTCTCTGCTGCTAAACACGACTGCAAATTGGGTGTATGACTGCAAATTGTATGAATTTTGTCTGAAACGTTTACTTATTTTATTCTTCTATTGTTATTTTTAGGTATGTTAATTTTAATACTTATTTATTCTATTCTTTTTAATGCACTGATGGGAGCTGGGAGAAACTATATTTCGTTTCCTTCTGTGTATGCAAATACTCAGTGAAATGACAATAAAGTGAATCTTGAATCTTGAATCTTGAATACATCAACCGTACACAGAAACACTAGGATTGCATCCCTGAGGTGCCAGACAACCTTCGCCAAGTATAAAAATATCTCATAATAAACCATACTTGAGAACAAAAAATACACACAACATCAATAAACTATTAAATATTATAAAATAGATTTCATAAGGGTTGAGATGGCCCTTTTTTTTTATTAAAAGACCCAACCGACTTTACTGTCTTTTGGAGGCCGTACCAGGCTCGGGTTTACGGTTAGAAGATAGTGGCATCATATGAAACTAGAAAACCTAAGGACTCCATTATACCAATCATGTCATGCTAGCTTGTCAGGAAGGAGGCTAACACTCTAAAGTTGGGCTAAATTTTGGTGGGGAAAAACTGGCATGGCCATTTGTCAAGGTTTCCCTTGACCTCTGACCTCAAGATATGTGAATGAAAATGGGTTCTATGGGTACCTACGAGTCTCCCCTTTACAGACATGCCCACTTTATGATAATCCTATGCAGTTTTGGGGAAAACATGCAGTTTTTTGAATGCAATATACATGGGAACTTGGGCTCCTAGTACCATTTTGCATCTTAACCCTCCTGTTGTCGACCATGCAACTTTTGTCTTCCCGGGTCAAAATTGACCCGGTCTGGTTTGACTGTTTTTAAAGCATACATTATAAATTATCACCCAATTCTGTATTACACCTTTTTGGCCAACTTCATTCCAACTCATTACCACAAGTTTTACACTTTTTTGAGATTTCATGGTCAATAAACCTAATTTATATGAAATTAAACCTCATTTTTTTAGGAAAAAATGCAGAAATTATGAATTATTTGGACTATACTCAAAATTGGAGGAATAATGTTGATGGATTATCACAGACCGGTATATGTCAAAGTTTGGTCAGAATATTACAAAAAATGTTTAATGACAGTGTGACACATTGCACATGAACACCACAGGTGCTATAATTTTGGATAAAATACCCATACTGCAAAGAAAGTAGTGGTCATTATTATTATTTTTGCAAAGACCATATAAGAGAACCATCCATGTAATTTTGGGGCAATTAGGTAAAAGACATCCATATTTATGATATAATGAAGTTTGAAAACGGGTTGACCCAAAGACAACAGGAGGGTTAACAATACATACAATAGGTGTTTAATTTTGGCCCGTGGCCCTCCATTGAGTTCCAGTTTTGGCCCTCGAAGGGAAAAGTTTGGGCACCCTTGATGTATACTGTAATTTTGAAATAAAAAAAATAAAATAAAAAAAAATCACTCCCTCTCCATCCCCTACAGGGATGACGAGCCTCTCTGATTGGCCCACTGCACCGTCACTCAGAGCCTCCATCCTCCTCCTCCTCCTCCTCCTCCTCCCAGCAGCAGGTGTGGTTGAGCGGTCTGCTAGGGGACCGTGGACAGCTCCCGTCTGAGCAGCAGAGTAACGCAGGAGGAGGAGAGGGCTGGATATGGGGGAGCCACCGCACAGGCCCGAGGTACGATCGAGATAAAAAAAAACACACTGGCTTTTTTTTTTTTTTTTATTAAATGTGCACCTATACTGGGGGGACAATACACAAAGACACCGAGCTGGAGAGGCCTTATTATAGGAGGAGGAGGACGGGGAAACAACCGAGGAAGTGAAGGAGGAATATACTGACCCATCCCGGAGAGGAGAAGGAGAGGAGAGAGAAAGGAGGAGAAGACATAATTCCGCTCGACCCGATGGACAGAGAGGACAGATGAATGAAGACTGCCTACACTAACGCCTATAGATGCCTGGCCAAGGACCTGGACGCCTATGCCATGAACACGGACATGACAATGGAGGGTTTGGGCAGCCTGCACGGCGGGGTGGCCGTGGGCTCCATGGTGCCTGACGTGGAGCTGATGAGCGGCCACAGCCCGCACCACCACCACCACCACCACCGCGGCTCGGCGGCAGCGGCAGCAGCGGCGGCCACTCTGCGGATACACCAGGACCTGGCCGCTGCTGCCGCCGCGTCATCCCGCTCCGCCATGGTGTCCGGCATGGCTACCATCCTGGACGGCGGTGGTGTCAGCAGCAGCGGCGGCGGTGGTGGTGGCGGTGGGGAGTACCGTCCGGAGCTGTCGCTGCCGCTGCACCACGCCATGAGCGTACCGTGCGACGCCTCCTCCTCCTCTCCAGGCATGGGTATGAGCGGCACCTACACCACCTTAACGCCGCTGCAGCCGCTGCCGCCCATCTCCACCGTGTCGGACAAGTTCCACCACCACCACCACCACCACCTCCACCAGCACCAGCAGCGACTCAGCGCCGGGAACGTGAGCGGGAGCTTCACTCTGATGCGCGACGAGCGAGGCGTGCTGCCGGGCATGAACAACCTGTACGGTCCGTACCACAAGGACCACATGTCCGGGATGGGTCAGAGCTTGTCCCCGGTGCTGGGGAACAGCCTGGGGTCCATACACAACACCCAGCAGGGTCTCCACAACTACGGCGCCGCGACGCACGGAGGAGGCCACGACAAGATGCTGAACTTCGACGCCGCCTCCATGCTGGCCAGAGCCGGGGATCCACACCACCACCACCACCAGCACCGAGGCCTCGTTGGTGGTCCTGCAGCCGGGATGATGCCGCACTTGAACGGCATGCACCACCATCCTGTTACCGTGTCCCACCCCCAGCACCCCCACCCTCAACACCCCCACCTCCAGTCTCCATCCCACGGGCCCGTGTTGGCTTCCACGCGGGAAAGAACGCCCTCCTCCTCGGGTTCACTTCAGGGGGTGACCGGCAGCAGCTCTGGTCAGCTGGAGGAGATCAACACCAAGGAGGTGGCGCAGAGGATCACGGCGGAGCTGAAGAGGTACAGCATCCCCCAGGCCATCTTCGCCCAGAGGGTGCTGTGCCGCTCCCAGGGGACCCTGTCGGACCTCCTGAGGAACCCCAAACCCTGGAGTAAACTAAAGTCAGGCCGGGAGACCTTCAGGAGGATGTGGAAGTGGCTGCAGGAGCCAGAGTTTCAGAGGATGTCGGCCCTCAGACTGGCAGGTAAGAAAAGAAAAAGTGCAGTGCCATGCTGGTGTTTTTGAGGAATTTAAATCACAAAACAATATATATTTCCCCCTACTGTCTTTTTTTTAATCTTTTGCTGCTGGCTTTGTTTTGGTGTTTCCTCGTGGCTCCCTTTTTCCTGCACTCCAACTTTGGAATTTCATTTAGAATCACTGGTGTTGTGATTACCATTATTGATCAATAACAAAAAAGAAATCGATAGGAAATGACAAGGTCACTCACAGGGATTTCCCTCCAACTCCAACAGTCCCTTCTCTCTGCACTGTGCAGTAATTTTTATTTTATTTTCCTGTCCCTGTATGATATAGAGGGGAAAACACTGCACTTTTACAAATATCATTATTCTGCTACAAATTGAGGCTTAAAAATAGAATAACCATTAAAAAATAAGAAAAGAATTCAATTGAAATTACAGTTTAAGATGAAGTCTTGTTTTGTTTTTTATGTTTTCTCCCCCCCCCTCCACCCCTGTTTTAAATTGTGAAATTTTGTGTTAAAAACAAAGAGACAGCTGTAAAATTAAAATTTAATGGTAAAGAATGTGATGATGATTGTATAAGTTGCTGAAACTGCAATAAAAAATAAGTAAAAAATAAAAATAAAAATAAGAAAAGATGAAAAAGGGCAGTGCTTTAATTAAAAAAAAAAAAATTATTTATATTTGGAAATTTTGCACAAAATTTTAAGAAATAATCTATTAAACTTCAAGGGGTAAACATGTTTACTTAGTGGCACCATGCTTTTTTATTTTAGTTTTTATTCAGCTGGTGTTGTTGCTGTCATTAGCCTGTTAAAGGCTTGTCGTATTATTCTGGTATTAGCAGGGAGAGAGGTGTGAGGAAGCATTCACAGCAGGCGGAGAGGGTCGAAAGGAGGATTTGTGTTTGATTGTGCAGGAGCTTGAAGTGATCAGACGGCTGTGACATAAACATGAAGGTTTGTAGCATCAGTGGGTCTGGTGCCCCCTCTAGTGAGGAACCTGTACTCTGTCCCAACAACAAGCCTCTATTGTCTGCAGGGGACAGCAGCAGCAGCAGCAGGGACCGTGCCGCGTAAAAAAAAAAGGATCAGGTGGCTTCTTATGAGAGTGAATTTTATTCAGTTCTTCAGGAATATTGCACGGACAGAGATGCTGTGGGGTTTAGTTTGTCTGCGGTGAGTTTACAGTGAGATTTGATCACATTTAATGTATTTAACTGAGGTGTTTTTGATGGTAATGTTGAGCATTGTAAGCCTGATATTACATGAAGGAACTGCATGTTTGAATTACACTTGATAGTCTGCAAAAGTGAAAAATAACTTCACATTTTCCTGAATTATTGTTAGAGTTTGGGATATCTTCTTACAGCGTGAATCAGTACAAAGAAAACAGGAGTTCAGCTCAATTGCACAATTTTTACAGCAGTTTCTAGCTGCCATAGTGTGATGATTTTCAGATAAACACATAAAACATATTCAAAGAAACCAAATACATTCAGTAACACAGATAATAAAAACAAAAGGCATATTCAAATAAAACAGGAGGAGGGCAGCATGTAGGTGTAAGTGTTTAAAGAAAGTGTTGAATAACCTTATTGCTCAAAGAGCTTTTGAAACCGAAGTGGCCTTTTTATGAGTCGAGAAAATCATCAGACAGTCGTCTTTTTAAAAAAAGTATATTTTTTAAAAGTAGAAGAAGTTTCTTAACCCATAAATGATCAGTCTTAACCCTTCAGTTTATCTACAAAAAAAACACCAATACATTGAGTTATCTTATAAAACTCCAAAACGTTTGAATCCATATGCTATGAGGTCAGGTTCCAAACACCTAATTGAAATACAGGTTGAGGTGGCTAACAGTAAGATTAAATAGATTTTAGCATTTCTGGAATAACGCCTATAGACCTGTGTTAGGATATTTTGAAATATTATTACAATATCAACATTATTTTCCAGTTTTATAGCTTCACTATCACTATTTCACTTATTTAACTGGTTCATGCACTTGAGAAAAAGACTTACTGTAGTATTTTACATATTTACGTATTTAAACATATATCTATGTACAGACAAGAGTTTTGAAAATATATAGACAAAATCATACTGTAGGCTATACAGAGTGAGTGATGATGCTCGCTGATTTTTAATTAAATGGTCATTATTACAAAACAAATGCTGCCAAATAGCAGGCTAAAACTTCATTATATTAATTGCTGTCCAGTTAAAAACAATGAATTTTAACATTTTCAGATAAACTTAAGATACACTTAATGTTCCTTTATGGATTAAAAAAGACTACTTCTGTACTTCTTTGGCTAAAAAAACAAAAAACTTCAAAAACCCAATTATTTATAAAATTAAAAATAAAATTTTTGTCATGAAGCTTGAAACAAAGTTTTTCTAATTTCATGAACAGTTTGCATTTTGGAGATACATGGTCTTCGTTGGAGAGTGTTTTACTGTAAATATAGATAATATAGTCTGAGTTTGACTTTATTGTCAATAAGGTCCTATCATATAGTACTTAAAGTGTGTTTACTCAATATTTAGTGGGCTTTTCATGAGTGTGTGGCAGTGTGAGGCATGCTATATATGTTACTTTTTTTAAATTAAATGGTAATTATTTTAAAATGCTGCCAAATAGCAGTCTAGTTGTTATAAATACAAATATTTGAATTGATGTAGAATGAGGAACTTCATTATATTAATTGCTGTCCAGTAAAAAAAACAACAATGAATTTTAACATTTTTAGATAAACTCAAGGATTAAATGCTCCTTTATGGGTTGAAAAAAATCTCATACTTCTTTGGCTAAAAAAAAAACCCAATTATTTATAGAAAATAAAAATAAAAAACTCTTATTGTCATGAAGCTTGAAATAAAGCAGTTTTTCTAATTTCATGGACAGTTTATATTTTGGAGATACATGGTTTTAAATACAGATAATGTAGTGTGGAGTCTGACTTTATTTTCAAAAAGGTCATTATATAGTACCTGAAGTGTGTTTCTACTGGTACCACTATAATAAATCCAACAATAAACCTTCAACACAAACCTTTTATCTTCTTCTAAGTTTTTTTAAAATATTTCTTTGATATATTTATCTATGTATATATGTCCTGGTCAAAGCAAGTAAATTGAAATATATTCCTTTAACACCAGGACACATGATGTGTTATTTGTATTTTATCATACCTGTGTGTCCTCTTATAATAATAAAACACACTTATGTCACATTTTTAACAAAACATACATGTCAAAATGACAACATATAGAAATTATAAATGTAAATGATAAAAAAACATAATAAAAATGTACTTTTCATTTAATGGACACAACTTGTGTGGGGTTTACGGTGCACCATATCATTCCTAAAATATTCCTAAATGGAGAGTAATTATGGTTATATCAAATGACTATAAAAATTCTGTAATAATCTTAGAATTAACCTCATTACTCGTGATAAAATATTGAGCATTACAACAGCACTAGAAACAGACAGAGATCAGAAATAATAAGAAAATATATATATAGTAATAACAAATAAGTGACAGTATGCAGTATATTCCAAATTGTGTAAAGTTAATTTAGTTTATTTATAGCGAAGATATATTTGGTATTCTACTAAGCATTGAATACTAAATTGATTCCTGTAATATTTTTATACAGGGACTTTTCAAATATCACCCAAATTGTATATATTTTACGCTCATGGGGTCTTTATGTGTATTCAGTATTACTTTATTTAACTTTATTACTACCTATTAGTGAATATAAACAAACAACGCTATTTTACCTGCAATATATATTATATTCCTACATTATTCCTAAAACAACATTTAAGCTGTTTTTTTTCAACAGGATCTCCATAATAACTTTTTATGAACCCGTTTATTTTATTTCCTATCATATCTCTATAATATTCCTACATTATACCTTCATGTTCTCAACGTGTTTGTGGTGTTTTCATAGTGCGTTTATAGAGATCAGATCATATTCTAAAGTCTTATATCTGCCATGGTTTCATCTGACACATCCTGGTGTAGTGTCTGATATTTTGGTGGCTGCATCATATTCCAGTGTTTGCTCGTAACATCTGTTCGGTATCCTTTTAAGTTGTTCTGACAATATAATGTGGCTTTATTTGTGGTGTAAATGTAACATGGTTTCAAGTGGCTGAACAGTCTTCGCTGAATAGACTCTTGTAAAGAATAATCACTGCAAATAGGTGACGGTTTCTTTTTCCTTTTTTCCCCCAATTAATGGAGATCCAAACATCCCAGCGCGGACAGCTGATTCTCCAAAACATTGATTGGAATTTTGCATTTAATTAGCCTAGATTCGGTCAGTGGATTTGGTCCAGCTCAGATCCTCATGTGTTCACATTATCTCTGCAGGATGTGGCTATTATTTTAGTAAGGTTTCTTCGATTCTTAGGGGCTGGTATTTGACGATATATGTTAATAGTAAATGACATGGGGTGACGGTGGATGGAGGGTGGAGCTGGAGCAGAGCAGAGGAGCGTTCATGTGATCTGTGTTTCCCCGTGTGTTGTGAAATGTCAGCGTGCAGATACACACTGAACAGAGCTCGTACTCGTACCGCTGTCTGATGGAGCTGCACTCATCTGCTTTCCCTCTCATAATGAAAAACACTCGCCGGCTGCTGTTTGTGTGATACTGTTTTCTTTTTTAAAAAGGAAGAGCATCTACGAATCCAACCTGAAATCACTATTAGGGTTGGATAGCCAATTGATTAATATACTAGTGCCAATGGTTACAGGAGGCTACCTGAGTTTTAGATGATTTTTAAGTATTGCGATTCGATATTGCGATTTATTGCGACACTAGAACATGGGAAAAAGTTGAATCATACACTTCTAGAGACTTTGGAAAATATCTAAATTGATAAAGTAAAAATGTTTGATTATCAGTTAGCTGAGTTAGCTCCAGCAAAATTGAAACACTAACAATTGTTTACTCTGCCTGATTTCCATGATGTATCTTTGAAGTTGAAATAGAAATGTAAAAATAAGACATTTGGTTGGTTTGGTAGCTATTAAGATACAGAAACACAGCTAATACCGGGATGAAGTCAGAGGCTGGCCGTTGCAGAACATTAAATTCAGGAATTTTAATCAATTCACTTCTGGATTTTTGATAAATTTTGTATTAAATCTGCATTTATATGCCACAGAGTTTCCCTCCCCGGATTTTAGCAACAACAGTACAAAGATAGGAACAATACATGTTTAGCCTATCTTAACAAAAAGACTGGAGGCACTACTGGCAGCAAAACCCAGCTGACTACAAGGAGGATTGGTGACTAGCTTGTTAGATAACATGAAACAACATGTAAATCAGACAGTTTTCTCTTGATGGAGTTAAGCAAGCAGTTTCCCACGTGCCTAGTCTTTCTGCTAAATCCTAAACACATATTGTTGGAGTCAGGACACCTCCACGTTAAAGATATTTCTAAGAGCAGAAATATGAATTGCTTTCTTTCTTCCAGCTTGACTCTGGAACTGTAATTGGCATCCTGCGGTTTCACAGAGAATGGGTCAATATTGTCCAGGTTTTTTACGTCACAAACATGCTAACACATCTGGTTGTTGTGAAGATACTCCTTGCAGTATCTTTTTCTACTCATTTTAGTTGCTTTATTTATTTATTTATTTATTTTTGCCAGGCATTACATTTTGCTCATTTCAGCGATCTCTCTTCTCTCCACGGTGACTTTAAAATGATTGTACGAACAGAAGGAGCCTCAATTCCTAGATCAACAACGCTACAAGAAGCCAATAGAGCTGAGGTCAAAGGTCAGAGCTGCAACACTCAGACAATGGACGGAGCAAATATTCCCCTGACCCTGAGACGAGCAGAGAGGAGAGGCAGCAAAGAAATGAGAGAGCTGGGAGACAGGGTTATTTTTTGCTTTTTCTCTTACCGTTACATTTTCCACATTAATGTCATGCACATTCACACAACAATGAAAATATTAATGATTATAAAATGATGTGGTGAATCCCATCACATTCCTCTTTTGCTTCTTTTAGTTTCTCTTTATCAGTTCATTTCCTCTCCCTCTAGATCGGTTTCTTCCTCTCTTAATTACTCTCAGCTTAGAGCTGAAACGATTAGTTGATTAATTAATTAGCCGATCACCAAAAAATGTAAAAGTGCCTATTTTCATGGAAAAGGCATCGTCACAAATGGCCACTGAAATGTTTTCTTTTCAACTAATAATGGACAGAGCTGTCAATGAGCATCCCACAATCTACTGTATTGAAGGCAGAGCTAAGATCCAGCAAAACTAGATGTTATATTTCCTCAAAGTCGGTTTACATGAGTGTCAGATTTCCACTTTTGGAGTCATTGTTTCTGGAGTTGGGGAAACGTTCATTTGATTTATTCATTTGTTCAGAATACTTGTATATACATGTTCTTGTTAACTACTGTATACTCTGGGTTGGCTAAGTTGGCTCATATATGGATGTCCAGGAAGAGTGAAGTCTGTTGTGTGGGCTCCACAGATCCAATGAAAGTCTTGCAAGGTCTGCTGGCAGCGCACCAAAGAGGTGACTATTGCTATTGTCAAACAGTGAACAGCCATAAATGGGACTGTGGACTGTTCTTGTCCTTTGTTTGTTTTCGTTATTGTTCTTTTTATAAAAATAGATACACAAGTTCTAAATTGTTGTATACTTCGATAGGTAGACAGGTTTTTTTATCTGATTTCTTTCCCTGTCAAATTCATAATTGAATTTTGCTTTATTGGCATGACTACGAATACACTATATGGCCGATGTGGACACCCCTGTCTATATATGTTTGTGTAGGTTACTTGGTCTGGGGATTCTTTCGTGGTTTGGGCCATAGGCCCTTTTAGCCTGGTTCAAGACTTCTGAATCGTTGTCTGCATCTCAGATGTCTTCAGTGTTTCATAGAGGTCTGTTATTGTGCTCTTCAAAAGGCTGTTTCCCCAAGTGGAGAAACAATAAACCAAACAGAGCTTCATAGGCGGGAATAAGAATGGTCATCTTCCGACAAATGTTAACTAGCGACAAAAACTGCCACATAAAATGTCAACAAGCATGTATGACAACATTTTGTTAAGTCATTGTAAAGAAACTCCCGGAAACCACTATCACAGCTTCGGTGTCGACTTATATTGTCGATGATGGAATAAATCCATCACTGCGGACTGGTTACGGCAAAACAAAACAATCCCTGCAGCCAGGTTCCAAACTGATTAATGCCCATGGTTTTGGAATCACATATGGTCGTGATGTTTGTGTGATTTCTGCCTGCAAAGGAATCGCTACACTGTTGAACGTTCAACATTTCTATGGTATTACTGGGGCGGTCAATCGATTAAAATATTTAATCACCACTAATTGCATGATGGTCCATAGTTAGTCATGATTAATCGCAAATGAATCACACATTTTTTATTTGTTCAAAATGTACCTTAAAGGGAGATTTGTCAAGTATTTAATACTCTTATCAACATGGGAGTGGACAAATGTGCTTGCTTTATGCAAATAGATGTATATATTTATTATTGGAAATCAATTAACAACACAAAACAATGACAAGTATTGTCCAGAAACCCTCACAGGTACTGCATTTAGCATGAAAAAATATGCTCAAATCATAACATGGCAAACTGCAGCCCAACAGGCAACAACAGTGTGTCAGTGTGCTGAGTTGACTATGACTTGCTCCAAACTGCATGTGATTATCATAAAGTGGACATGTCTGTAAAGGGGAGACTTGTGGGAACCCATAGAACCCATTTTCATTCACATATCTTGAGGTCAGATGTGAAGGGACTTCTTTAAAAATGGCCATGCCAGTTTTCCACCAAAATTTTGCGTACGTTTGGAGCGTTATTTAACCTCCTTCGCGACAAGCTAGTATGACATGGTTGGTACCAATGGATTCCTTTGATTTTGTTTTCTTATTTATGTTTCTTATGATACCAGTATCTTCACTCTGGCTTTAAAACTGAGCCCGCTACAACCTAAAAATCACAAGTTGCGTTAATGCGTTAAAGAAATTAGTGGCGCTAAAACGAATTTGCGTTAACACGTTATTATCGCGTTAACTTTGACAGCCCTAGCATTTATTAAACTATTTTTGGTTCAGAAATGTCAACACCGTCCACAAATTTTCTGGCGACTGGGTTGCCATCTCTGTATCCGTAATCTTTGATCTTCTCTGTAGGCATCAAATATACTGGCAGTGCTTCAGTCTCAATCGTGTTAACTTTGACCTTAGAAAAGAAGAACATTTCAAACCCAAACTGTCTGTTTGTCAGGCACAGAGGTATCTGTTTAGGTGTCCACATACTTCCAGCCATGTAGTACATTGTGGCCAAAGCAGGTTTTTACAAGGTTTACAATGCAAATGCCAGAATTGTGAAGAAAAAGACAACAAATATGCACATGCACAGTATTCACTAACACTACTACTATGATAAAAGAAATACAAATCATCCCGTCTAAATGTCTCTTTGCAGCTTTTCCTCCTTGCCTCCTTCTCCTCTCCTTGATTTAAAATCTTTTTCTTTCTCTCGCCATCTCTCTCCTCCCTTGGACCTGTCTCTCTCTCTCTCTCTCTCTCTCTCTCTCTCTTTTGGGGGGGAGGTATTATGTGATCGTCAGGGGAATTGAACACAAGAGCAGAGGCAGCAGCGGCCCGATGAATTATTGATGGGAATCTCGGCGTGACCCGCCTCGGTCTGCTCACTTCACTTCTTCTTCACCTCGCAGCCGGGTTAACCAGGCAAAATGGAGGGAGGGAAGGCGAGAGAGAGAGAGAGAGAGAGGAGGAGTCCATTGTTTGGTTGGAGGATGCTGGCTGCCTGTGACTCCAAGTGAATTATGGATGAAAAGACAACGAGGCTCAAAGCAGTGTTAGAATAGAATAGCTCATATAAAAGCTGGAGTACAAATAGGAGCCGTGGTCAGCACAAACGGAGACCATAGGGGGGAAGTGCTCTAATAGTTTACATGGTTAATTCAGTATAATGTACATTTCCACAGCACTAATTCCATCAGAGTCATGCTGCTCTCGGTGTCTGTTTTTAACCCTCTGAGACCCATAATAGATCCGTTTTTGTCTCTTTTTAGGGGGGTACATCATGTGAAAGCTGGGAACCTGAAGATTAATTTGAAATGCAGCTCAGTCAGCACTGTGTTTCAAGTTGTTCTAGTCATAAATCAGAAATAAATAAATTTAAATACATTTTGAAAGTGTATAAGGGTTTAAAACATTATCATAGAAGTTAATGATCGTCATCCGCATGCTCACCTATGTCTCACAGGTTGTTTTTAGTAATTTTTGGCATGATACCATTTGTTACACAGATTTAGTGATACATTTAACCATTCTCGAGAATTGATAAAAAATGATCAATAATCACTCCAAAATACCACATTAAGACACCAAGACCTTGAGGAACACCATAGAAAAAGCCATGCTTTTGGAAAAAAAAGAAAAAACTTTTGACTTTTAGAGATTTGTGCAAGAGTTGCATTTTTTGGCGATTGGATGGCGAGCACTTCTGTTCTGGAAACTGCTCAAAAACACACTTATTTTCAATATATATATACCCAATTATGTAATTCTAAGACTGTTTAAGGACCTCAGTATGCAGAACTATTCAAACACATCATTTTTAGAATACGCCAGAATAACACATTTATACTGCATTCAAAAAACTGCATGGTTTTTACCCAAAACTGCATGTGATTATCATAAAGTGGGCACGTCTGTAAAGGGGAGACTCGTGGGTACCCATAGAACCCATTTTCATTCACATATCTTTAGGTCAGAGGTCACAGGACCCCTTTGAATACGGCCATGTCCGTCTTTACTCGCCAAAATTTAGCCTATATTTGGAGCGTTATTGAGTGTCCTTCCTGACAAGCTAGCATGACATGGTTGGTACCAATGGATTCCTTATGTTTTCAAGTTTTATATGATACCTGTATCTTCACCCTTTTTCACACTACAGCCTCTGAAAGACAGTAAAGTTGGTCGGGATCGCGGGTCTCAGAGAGTTAAAACAAACACTGTTCTCATTGACATGAATTCAAAACGCTTCTACTTTGCCATTTTTTTTCGATCGCTGTTAAATTGCTGTCAATGAACATCAACACTTACTACAGATGTTTCACATTAAAAGCCTGCCAGAGAGGGATTATGCACTTTGAGCTGCTGGAAGGCTTTTCAATGGTAACATGTTTTTAATAGCTTTTGGAAACCAATGGAGCTCCATGGCAAAGAGGAATAAGATATATCAGACTTTGGATACACACACACAATACTCGTTAGGATGATCACGCCATTGCTGGTCTTTGTCTTTTCATGGGGTTTGTTGACTTTAGTAAAAATATAGAATATCACCAGACTCATCCTATAGTGCCTTTTGTGTTACAGAGCAGAATGAGAAGAGTCCACTTAGAGTCAAACTGTGCTGAAAATCTGAATGACTGAACCTAAATATTTTCCATTTTACGCATCCTGCTGCAAGCAGACACTCTGCATTATTTATGAGCCCGACCCTGCTTTATGACACAGATTACCAGCAGTTACTCTGTGTATGTGTGTGTGCGTGTGTGTGTGTGTGTGTGTGTGTGTGTGTGTGTGTGTGGGTGCCTGCGTGCGTGTGTTTGGCCTTACAGTTTCAGACTGTGGGAATACAGTTTGTGTCCGTTTTCAGGGTTTCTGTTCTGACCTCCTGCATATTCACAGGCTGCTATTGATCCGTAATAATGGATTTCAGGCTGCTGAGAGGAGACTTTTGATGTTTGTTTGTGTGTTGTCAGCGTGAGAAGATTTGACAGACGCTGTTATCTCTGTCCTGTCCTGTCGATAGCAGGTTTGGAGGCTGGAAACTGAGACATGGCTGAGTCTGTTTACAAGTGTTGGGGGAGTACTACTGCATATGTGGAAAAAAAAGTTTTGTGGCTGCATCGGTTAGGGCTGAAGACGGCAAGTTTGACGATGAAAACAATCTGGGGTTGTGGAGCTAGAAAGAAGCGAGCTTATACCAGACCTCTGTAGCCCAATGCTCATCTCTGCTGCAGGCTAGAGGCTAAAGGCTACATTAGCTGCTACTGGCATAACACACCTGAATCCCCGACCCAACAAATGTGTTTAGGAATGCAACGGTTAGTCAATGAACTGCAACATGAAGGACTTCCACATGGTACGAACATCTGATCTGGATCAGGAAAAACACTTGTTCATGTGGGTGTAAATTAACTCAGCATTTATTATTTAATTATTAGGGCTGTCAATCGATTAAAATAGTTATTCACGAATAATCGCAAATTAATCGCACATTTTTTTATCTGCTCAAAATGTACCTTAAAGGGAGATTTGTCAAGTATTTAATACTCTTATCAACATGGGAGTTGGTAAATATGCTTGCTTTATGAAAATGTTGTATATATTTATTACTGGAAATCAATTAACAACACAAAACAATGACAAATATTGTCCAGAAACCCTCACAGGTACTGCATTTAGCATACAAAATATGCTCAAATCATAACAAGGCAAACTGCAGCCCAACAGGCAACAATAGCTGTCAGTGTGTCAGTGTGCTGACTTGACTTTGACTTGCCCCAGACTGCATGTGATTATCATAAAGTGGGCATGTCTGTAAAGGGGAGACTCGTGGGTACCCATAGAACCCATTTTCATTCACATATCTTGAGGTCAGAGGTCAAGGGACCTCTTTGACAATTGCCATGCCAGTTTTTCCCACCAAAATTTAGCCTAAGTTTGGAGCGTTATTTCGCCTTCTTTGCGACAAACTAGTATGACATATCTGGTACCAATGGATCCCTTAGGTTTTTTAGTTTGATAGCTTCAACCTAAATATCGCAAGTTGCGTTAAGGAAATTAGTGGCGTTAAAACGAATTTGTGTTATTACCACTTTAACTTTCACAGCCCTAATATATATATTTGTATTTGCAATCAGAATGCGATCGGATCATCCAGAGTCAGACCACATCTGAAGGCGGTCAAATTTGAATCAGTTCTCACAGCCAGGTGTGCAACACATTGCACATTTTTGCTTCTATATGTATTTCATATGACTGCATCATATTCATTCAGCAAAGCACCAAGCTCTTTATCAAATCTGCGAACTCCAAACATCAGCCCTGCGCGTTCAGACTCTTTACAACCTTCACTGTAGCTCCCAATAAGAAAATCAGAGGAATAGCGTAGTGATTTTTTGTTAAGTCTGTCCACACCAATTACGGTGCCCCGCCGGTGTTGGAGCGGTAGAAGTGTTGCTGGGGCCAAATGAGCGGCTCGGGTTCAGGGGAGAAAATGGTCCTGTCGCCGCTTTATTACGCCGGTCAAATCAAACGTGACACCTGGACTCTGAGCTCATCGAGGCGGAGCGCACAGAGAATACACACCACACAATCAGTCAGAGCTACACACACACACACACACACACAAATGCAGGTAGGACAGGAACTCTGAATCATGCTTAAAGTACCAGTCAAAAGGATCAGTTTTTTCACCTCATTTACAGTGCATTTTGAAAGCAGTGCATTAGTGGTAATATCTCACCACAGTGGTATTGTAAAAAAAAGTCTTTCTCAAATTAAAGACGACGTTTCCCCTCAATCCTGTTTCTCTCCTTCCACCCCGTGCCGTCGACACTCTGAAAGCTCAAGTTGCTATTTTGTAATGTACAGCATTACATTAATCCTGGTAAATCACAGAGGAATTGTGTATTAATCCGCCGCTGAAAATAGTCCCCAACTAATGCACTATTTACTTGTGTTTGAGCAATGTTTGCTAAAAACCACAATGCCCGACTGTTTTAGAAACTTACTGAGCCTTTTACAATTGAAGCTATCAGCAGAATTTCGGAAGCAGGACCGCGCCTCAACGTACCACTTCCCGTATTTCCTATAAATACCCACTTAACCCACTGAGGTCTGTACTACGAAGCGAGATCAACATACCCAGGTTATCTTCTCGTTATCTGGCTTAACTAACCCAAACAAACGAGATCCCGCTAAATGGTCCTACGACGGTGGTTATCAACTCTTTAAGTCAACCCAGGGTTTCTCAATCTGGCCATGAGCGCGTTCACATGAAAGGGGCGGTGTTTGCAGCATCTGACCAATCACAAACATGGACGAGTCTACTGTCAGCAGAGCGGCACATGATACAAACCAAGAGCAAACTATATTAGACAAATACGAAGAAGTTAAACACATAATCCAGACTAAAAGTAACACAGTTGAAGCTGCCAAATGCAGGAAGAACAGCTGGCAAAATAAAAAAAATTGCTGATGTGTAAATGCGTAAATTAACAGATTTATTCATTTAACGGAACACTCAAAAGTCAGTTATAGTCGTCTAGATGGGGCAGTGATGTATGTATCCGGCGGTGTGAAACGGACTTGAGAGCAAGTAAAAACATGAATATAAAAACATAATTCAAAGCGGCATAACTCCATCTGTCCTTCCTGCATTTGTCAGTTTAAACTGTGTTGTTTTTAGCCTTGATTATAGCTTAAATTTTGTATTTGTGTAATATTATCATACGATAGCTCACCAAGCTTTGATTGGTCAGTAGGTGGTGCTTTTTATAGGAGTTGATCTCTTATCTCCAACATAACCTGCTCCTAATCTGCTATCCAAGCTAAACAACACAGTTTAAACTGACAAATGCAGGAAGGAGAGCTGGCTGTATGCTGTGGGTGCTTATTGCTTTGAATAATGTTTTTAATTTTTTTTTTTTTTTACTTGCTCTCAAGTCCGTTTCAGTGCGCTATTTAACTCAACCATAATACGAGCATCATCATCCGTCCACTCACCTCATCTTGAGTACGGTCTTCGTCTCACGCATCCCCCATCGGACAACGATCTAATCGCGGCGAAATCAGGACGAACCACGTCCAATCAGCCCAACGCCAGCAGACCAACCGCAGAAGCCGAATAACTTCTCCGCCGCGCCTCCTCCGTGCCGAAGATCCGCTTCCCGTAAAATCCAAACGCCGTCCAGAAAAGTGAGTCCAGCAGTAGCCAGCCTCAACACAGTCTCTTCCACGCTTTACCTCCCTCGTCAGAAAGGACAGGACGAGGACACGGACAGTCCATCTCCTCCGAGGACAACTCCAGTCACCCGACATGTACCCGACTACTCCGGTCTCCTCGCAACCATCACGTAGCAACACTGGGCTCTCTTCCGGGTGACGTCATCACGCACACACGCTGCGAACGCAACGCACCTGTTAAAGGGACAGTTCACCTTCATCCTCCAGCTAAAAAAGACATTAATGATGGACCGACCGATTCTTTACAGAATAGGTTCCTTCGAGTTAAATATATATGTTAACGCATCGAACTTTCATACCTTTCGAGTTTTGATACTCTTTGTAAACATGGCCTCAGTTCCCCCGTGATACTCCAGCACATGCACATTCAATGTGCACAATTCAATGTGCCATCCCCACACTATACGTAACGCCATCAACGAGTCGTCCAAATGCTCCGAGCCAGGGCTAGAATGAGACAAAAAATCGGCCCTGGCATTTTGGCCCAGACCAGCCCCATCACCGGCCATTTGTGCTGTGTGTACCACGTTTTGTTTAAGGCTCTGCTCGAGGAAATACCTTCAAATGTGGTTGTTTTGCATACTTGCCAACCTTGAGACCTCAAAAATAGGGAGGATTTGAAAACCAAAGCGGGGGCTCTGGGGGTCCTCCCCCTGAAAAATTTGAGTTTCAGAGACTTTGTTTCCTGAATTCTGGTGACTTTAAAACAATAAACCCACACGGCGCAAATACGCTGGCGCTACGCCGTTATGTATCACCATTATGAATCTCCCAGAGAACCTGATATGGAGAGGCCAGAGGAGAGTATGGGCAGCTTGCGAGAAGCTCCAGTATGCATGAAAAAGTCATGGTACGCCAAGGAGTAAAATGAGTAAAATACTGCGTACCGCTACGTGCTTTGAGCCCTGCTCATCTTTCATGACATGTTGAGCCAGGCAACTAGCCCATAACTGCTTACCGCAAACTCTACACTCCCTCCCTCATCGCTCTCCCTCTCCTCCTCGCTGTGGCCGCCCGGCACAGAGCGATCGGGCCAGCCCAGTGTCAATTAAGGAAAAGAAATGGGACGATTTACCTGTTTTATGGGCCAAAAAAAAAAGAAAAAAAAAGACATACGTCGGCCCGAAAGGACGTCGGCCCACCGGGAAAATGCCCGGTATACCTGATGGCCAGTCCAGCCCTGCTCCGAGCAGCAAAATACAACACAGACACACCAACAACCTGCCAAGCTGTCCATCCCAACTCGAGTCAGATTCAATCGGTCCTCGCTCATTCATTCAGTGCCATATTTATATTTATTACACAGCGTTGTTGAATACTCAATTCTGATTGGTTAATCACAGTGTTCTGCGGTCTTTTATTTCTTTATAGCAGACCGTTGCTATGTATAACAGACTGTTGCTATGGGCGCAGTTCTGATGTCGGACTCTGGAGGACCGTTTTTGTGTCAAATTATTGATTCCTTAACTAGGTAGCCTTAGCTTGTGGCTATAAGCGGGATAACGTACAGCTAGCGGGTCATTGTTGTGAAAGAAACCCCTTCAGGGGCTGTCGGGCTTTCTTTCACAACAATAACCGGCTCGCTGTACATTATCCCTTACATATTAGGGTTATCAAAAGTTAACGTGATAAAAACGCGTTAACGCAAATTTGATTTAACGCCACTAATTTCTTTAACGCATTAATGCAACTTGCGATTTTTAGGTTGTAAGTTTTAAAGCTAGAGTGAAGATGCTGGTATCATCTGAAACTAGAAAACCCAAGGAATCCATTGGCACCAATAATAGCTTGTCTCGAAGAGAATGAAAATATATATATATAAATGTATATGTGTGTGTTTTCTGACAGACATTTCACATATGTAGGATACTTTAATGTTTTGGATTTGATGATGGTGCATGTCAAGAGACATCCTGTAAACAATACAACATGTTCAACGATCCACTATGTATTTGCTCATGGTGTCAGAGTCTCAGGTCCAATCAATATTAGGGACTCGTGGCAATTTAGGTCAGACGTGACCTAGAATGGAGGTGGATAAGAGTCTGGATTTGAGGCCTTGTTTGGGTTGTGCTGGGTTTTAGAAGGGACGTGTAGAGCTGAGGCTGATCATTTGTTTACAACATTACGTGGGATTAATTTATTGGTGTCTATAGAGCACCTTTAAACAGGCTGAGCCAACTTAACGTCACTCTCCAATCTCATTAATTCTTCTCTGTCGCTGTTTGTTTGTTCTCTCCGGTTGTTACATCTTCTTCCTTTTGAATTCTCTTTCTCTCCTTGCTCTCTCGTTTCCTTCCTCTCGTTGTTCCTCCCTCCCTCCGGTTCATTAGTATTGGTGTCGCAGCGCTGCTGAAATAACTCTGTCCGAAGGCGTAATGAACGACGACAGGCGGGACGGAGCCATTGGTCAGGCAGCAGGCAGGGTTTATGGTGAAAGACAAACAGTGTTAAAAAAAAAAGGGGAAATAAACAGAAGCTCTGGTTTGACCTTGTGTCTCACCTTAATCCTTTATTTACCTCTGAGGATGAAAAAACAAACAAATACATAAATAAATAATTACATTTAAATTCTATTGCAGTGATTATGATTATTATTACTATAATGGTTACTGTTATCGAGGATTACAATTAGCGTTGATATAAAAAAATCAATAATAATTAAAAAAATGTAATATAAAAATCATATTTAAATTTAAATGTCGAATAAATTAATAGTCATTAATTAATTTATATTAATTAAAAAGAATACTGTCCTATATAGATGGAAATAAATACATCTTAATTTAATATCAATAATATTCTATATATTAATAATACTAACAGTTGTTATTATCAATTGAAAACAATCAAGATTTAAAATAATGTTACAAAATATATATAATAATATAAAAATAAATTAAGACTTGATTTAATTTAAATAATGATACTATCCTCAGAAGATGAAAATAAATACATATTAATTTAATATCAATAATATTCTATATATTATTCATAATAATAACAGTTGTTATCATCAATTGAAAACATCAAAAATAAACCAATAAGACTTAATATAACATTAAAAAATATATATAATAATAAAATAAATAAATTAAGATATGATTTCATTAATGGAATGATAATATCCTGAATATAAATAAATTAATAGCTGAATATGTTTAACCCTTTAAGCCTATTTATTACTTTTATTATTATTATTGCTGTTGTTGTTGTTATTGATAAGACAAACCAACAATAATATAAAAATAAAAACAAATTATTATTATTATTATTATTATTAATAATAATAACAATAATAATAATAATAATAATAATAATAATAATAACAATGTTTCACAAATGACAACAGCATTTGAATGTTTCTTACTTTGATCTGGCCTGTGATCTGTCTGTTTGCTGCTTCAGATGACACTTCTCTGTATGTAAATGTGCTGATGTGTATCTATAACCGATCAATACTGATGGTCAGATACTGAGACCGAACACAAACAAGGAAGTGGATGCACACGTTCTGTTTGTTGTCCTTCCTGCTGCTGTCTCTGCTCATGTTGTTGTTTTCTGTTATTTCGGGTTCTCTCTCTGTCTGTGCGTGTGTGTGTGTGTGTGTGTGTGTGTGTGTGTGTGTGTGTGTCTCCACCGTGCGTGTGGATGGATGATGTGGATCGATGGCTGTAATCCCGAGCAGATTAAAAGAGCATTAATACTGGCAACGATAACGTAAACGGTGCGGACCCAGATCTCCATTGATCTGCAGGAACCTGATCCAGACCAGTTCCTGGAAGAGATGGCGGGGGTGGGAGGGGGAGAGAGAGAGAGCTGACATTATACAACAGAGAGAGAGAGAGAATGTATCCGAATGGCTCGTGGTGATAATAATAACAACATGGACATTTTAATGTGTAATATTATATGCAAATGAATAAGTCAGTAATTGAAAGGTATCAGTATGATTTGTAAGGACATTGATTTCTGCAAAATCCCAAATTCCTCTGTACATTATCGGCACACGGCAACTACGATATGGTTCAGGTTAGATTGTGATTACAGTTTTTAATTTCACTATTCTCTAGTGAAAGCTGAATTCATGTATTTATTAGACAACTAGATTTTATATGGGTGATATATGTATGGGTGTCTTTATCTCACCTATACGCACTTTGTATTTCTTTTGTTGACCTTCTGTCTTATCATTTGTACTGTTTGTTCAAACCAAAACCCGACCAAGACAACAAAACACTTTCTGAGGGTAAAATTGCTCTTATTTTCCCCTCTTGCTCACCTGCTGCAGATTTGGTGGTAAAAGCATTAAAAGCGGCCGGTGTGATGCGTATCAGACAGATGGGTTTGAAGGGAATCCTCCTCTATTTGATTGTGCCACATAACTGGATTCATTAAGCTGAATCTGTCTGTTATTGGATTATGTTTCATATTGGATGGATGGCATCCAATTGTAGATATTACGGCCTTTAATGGAGACAGGTTTAGCTGAGCACAGCGGGCAGAAACATGTCGGCAGACAAAAGCTGAAGATAAAGACAGAAAATAAAGATAGGAAAAAAATAACCACAGCGAATAGACCAAAAAAAAAAAAAGTAAAACCAAATAATAAACTATAAATATAATAGAATAAAAGAATAAAAGTGGGTAAGAAAATACACTATATGGCCAAAAATGTACGGACACTTCATCTTTCTCTCAGAGCAGGAAACCGGATCAACTCGTATCGCTTGCCGCTGATCGTTTGGAGACAAACACGGCGGTGAGCGGTTAGCCAGGATGTCCGTTTATAGCTGCCCAACCTCCTTTTGATCAATCACCGATTACAATACAATCTATTGATCAGAGGATATTATCTTTCTGCCTGTGTTTGCTCTCGGTTGGAGCTGCGAGCTGTGAGACTGAACGGCGATGGCTTCAGGCTGCCAAAAAAACCTCACTGATAAGAAAAAGGTACTGAGAGGCCGGTTAACTCATCATCTATTAGTCTGTCAGTGTGTGTGTGTGTGTGTGTGTGTGTGTGTGTGTGTGTTTGATGTCCAAACAGAGCCCCCCTCTGTTTTAGCCTCACTGTCAACATTTAGCAGGTTAAAGGTTAGTGATTTTTTTCCCTGAAGAAACTTTCTCTCCCGAGATGTTCGCTTTTGACATCAAACTTTTATTATACTTTTATTTATTTTAACCTTTTTGAACTATTTAAAACTGCAAAAGTCTGTCTCTGAGTGATGAAGTTACACGATTGGTCGGCCGAGTGTTGGAGTTTCCCCATTGGCCGTTGCCATTTCAAAATGAAAATGCGGGAACAGTCCTTTATGCAAATGAGCCCGTCCAGCTCACGAAACTTGGACCAAGCTGTGAAACTAGGTGATGTAGTTCTAAAATGAAACGGGATTCAGCAGTGGCATCGCCTATTTCTCACTTAAAATGTTTTCAAATGTACATTGGCAGTCTGCCATGTTGTTTCCTGTTTGAAACGGCGAGCAGAAAACCAGGGACTAATCAGGTGCATTCATCGATAGGGTACGTCACCGCTTGAACGGCCAGTTGAGTGGAGCAACGCGTCCCCTAGTGTCCTCACCAGACCTGGTGGACATGTAGCGCTGGATTTAACATTATTGACATGACCACTGATTATTTTATAACAATTTAGCCACAAATTCACAGACTGACCGAACACGGTCCAGACATATACTCGTTTTTAACCGAGTACCAACCATGTCCTACTAGCTTGTCACGAAAGAGGATAAATAACGCTCCAAACTTGGGCTAAATTTTGGCGAGGAAAAACTGGCATGGCCATTTTCAAAGGGATCCCTTGACCTCTGACCTCAAGATATGTGATTGAAAATGGGTTCTATGGGTACCCACAAGTCTCCCCTTTACAGACATGCCCACTTTATGATAATCACATGCAGTTTGGAGCAAGTCATAGTCAAGTCTGCACACTGATACACTGACAGCTGTTGTTGCCTGTTGGGCTGCAGTTTGCCATGTTATGATTTGAGCATATTTTTGATGCTAAATGCAGTACCTGTGAGGGTTTCTGGACATTATTTGTCATTGTTTTGTGTTGTTAATTGATTTCCAGTAATAAATATATACACAGATTTGCCTAAGGCAAGCATATTTGCCCAATCCCATGTTGATAAGAGTATTAAATACTTGACAGATCTCCCTTTAAGGTACATTTGGAACAAATAAAAAATGTGCGATTAATTTGCGATTAATCATGGTTAAATATTTTAATCGATTGACAGCCCTGATTTCGAATTATAATTTTGGATACCATTATCTCTTTGGGCCTCTAAAACCCTCAAGATGAAAGGAAAGGAAGGAAAATCTATCTTTTGTTTGGACTCCCCACAACATGCTTCCACACTTAATTGAATTTTAGAGGTCACAAGCCGAAAAGGTCAGCCACCGCAGCTCCAAGGGCTTGATCAAGGCATTCTCCCAGCCCAGTTCATACATTAATCCAACCAACATCTCTCTCTCAGAGTAGAGAGAAAGATCAAATAATGCGTCAAATACTTCAGAAAAGGCTGTGATGATAATTGTATCTATTAACAACATAAATAAGAGCAATCTTTGTTTGTTTAGCAACCTTACAAATCGCTGAATATCAGACGGAAAACTAAAGACAATCAGAGCTGAATGAGACAAAATGGAAAACGAGAGAAGACAGAGATAGAGAGAGAGGTGGATGACATCAAACTCCTCTGAGGCCATTTCCTCATCAGCTCAATGACATCACTGAGCCACCAGAAGCTGTGATTGGTCGAAACGTTTCTCCTGGTAAACAACTGGAGATACATTACAGTGTGTGTGTGTGTGTGTGTGTGTGGGTGTGTGTGTAAGTGGTCAGCGAGACCTTTGTCCGGTGATGTCACCACAGACCGTGTGGACATACAGATTATACGCTGATAAACCATCTCTCTGGACACACACACACACACACACACACACACACACACACACTCTCGCTCCCTCTTTGTTCTTCAGTACAATCAGTCATAGAAACAGATCTATCCATTTGTCTGTGTATGTGATGTAGTGCAGGATGTGCACAAGTTAATATATAATATATAATATCATATCTGGAAACAGAAACCCTTAATGTTATACTTTAAACCCTTCATATTAGTACTACGTTTGTATGTGGATGGAATAATTAACTGACGATCCACTGTCGGTTGTTACATTAATGATTAAGTGGTTCAACTCCTGGGTTTAAAGGCTGATATCATTCTACTTTTTTATTGTGAAAAACTCCCATAAAAAAAGACCAAAACCAACAATGTGTTAATCTTTAAAAACAGCTCACAAATGTATAGTTTAATTTTTTTTAAAGGCTCAGTAATCTCCTAAAACAGCTGGTCACTGTAGTTTTTAGCCAACGTTATCCACACAGGAGGAAATAGTGCATTTTGTTGGGGACTATTTTCAGCAGCGGAATAATACACATTTGGTGCCCTAGTGCGTATTTACAGCAGCAGGACAGTGTGTGTGGGATTGAGTCAAAATAAACTACAGTTTGTGTGTTCATGGTGATGAAGGAACATGTCACCCAGTGACACAGTGTGGCTCACTGATGTGTTTTTAATAGTTTTGGACAACGATGGAGCTCTATGGGACAGAGGAAGAAGAGATATCAGGCTTTGGATAAACACACAATACTTGTTAGTAGATACATTCATTGTCGGTTTTGGTCTTTTCAGTCTTTTTGATAATCAATTAAACTTCCAAGTCACTTCAAGTAACAATACTATTGTACAGCCTTTCTAGTGGCTCCGCAAGGCTGTACTCAGGTACAGTGCTGCTTTGAGCTAAATGCTAACTTTCGCATGTTAACATACTCACAATGACAATGCTGATGTTTAGTAGGTATAATGTTTGCTATTTTCCGCATCTTAGTTTAGTATGTTAAAGGGTAACTTTATTATTCTTCAACCTGGACCCTATTTTCCCATGTTTGTGTGTCTTAGTGACTAATGGGGACAACCGTCTCTGAAATGTGTCCAGTATTGAGGGAGAGCGCTGCAGACAGTAGCCGCTAAACGGGCTGTAATAAAATCATATTGATCAATTCCTCACCGGCAATGTACGTCCACTAAAAGTGCTTGTTTTTGCCTCAGATTGTTTTTAAGTTTGTGACAACATTATGGAAAGGACACCTACAGAGAAATACAACCTTTTTCATTACCTTTCGCTTTCTGTTGTCATTGTATCATTTGACTTGTTGCCGGAAGACAACGGTGGAAACGTGGAGAGAGGAGTGCCGGTGTTGTCAGAGTTTGTTGTGTTGGACCACAGAAAACGTAGCTTAGTGTTACCTAAAAGATTTTCAATGTCATGGCTGAATGTTTAGATGATTTCAATAATGTGGATGTGACACAAGGTTTCAGAGCGAGACTTGGTTAGATACAATAACAAAAACAAAAAAACATGTTGTCCCCATTAGTCACTTAAGGCCCAGACACACCAACCCGACATCAAAGAACTAGCGCCTCACGTTATCTTTGTCTTGACCAAATAAGTTGTACTCGAACACACTGCAAAGACTACAGCCAACGGTCAACTACCATGTACGTTCTGCGCCTGTGTGAGATGAAACAACTCTCAAAACCAGCAGGTCGAGGTAGTTTGTATTCATCATTCAAAAAGGGAAACAGGAAGACCGAGGACTGCGGATATACAAGCCGTTGTTATGATACGTACATGAAACAAAGCAGCGTTTGCCGACCATTTTCACACCACTCTCACTCACCACTTAGCTTCATTCCAGATGGCCAAGTCGCTTTGAGAATATCCGTGTATTTTAATGATCAGATGAAGATGAAAAATGAGAAGAGCCTTCTGTGTGCGCACAATTGACTTTACTCGTTGGCTTGCTTTCCTCACTTACATTTCTCTTCTCGTGCACTGATTCGTTTAAGCTAAGTGATTTCAACATGCTGAATCGGCCAAAAAAAACTCAGACACGGGCAGACTAGAGCCGACAGTGCGGAACACACCACAAAAACTAGGCCGACGGACGCTCACCAACGGACCTACACTGTCTGACAGCAGACCGTTGGCTTAGTGTGTCAGGGACTTTAGACAAATAAACATGTGAAAATAGGGTTGAAGAATACCAAAGTTACCCTTTAACATTTGCTAATTAACACTAAGCACAAAGTACAACTGAGGCTGATGGGAATGTCATTATTTTTGCAGGTATTTGGTCACAACCGTTTGTCCTTGAATGTATTTCATAGCAATCCATCCAATAGTTTTTGAGATGTTTTACTCAAAACAAAAATGTCAACTTCTTGTGTAACTTTGGGCTCTGGAAATGGAGGCGACTGGAATTTGCCAACGTTTTGTAACATTTCAGACGCTGAACAATTAATTGGTTAATTAGAAAAACAAAAACGAATCAATATGAAGATAAACATCAGTACTGCCTTATTTCTCAGACATACCACGATAGTGTTTTGTTAAAGGATAAATATTCTTACAGATTCATTCATGCTCTCAGTTATTCTGTATGTGTGTGAGAGAGAACCAGAGACAGAGAGAGAGTCTTTAGTCTGTTGTTCCATTTCCGGTTATCGTCTCAACACGGAAGCATCGTGGTGCATTAAGCACAACCCCCCCCCCCCCCCACACACACACACACACACACACACGCACACACAAGCTTACAGTGGAGTGCTGATTGCTACCATGCTGTGTCTCTACTCTCTATATACATCTGTGTGTGTGAGTTTAAGTGCTGAGATATGATGCATCAAGTGTGTTTGCCAGGCTGCCATGCCGAGCCCAAGCATCTCATGAAGACTGCACACTGTAATATTCCTACTACTAGGAAGAATATTGCTTTTTACAACCGTGTTTTCATAGTTTCAACTTAAATGATGTAACAAACGTAGTCATTTTAAGCCAAACCTTACTAAACCTTGCATGTTTCAGTTGTTTTGTGTTGATTTACAACGTTAACCACATGTTTAAAACAGCGACCGCAATCTGGGAGAAAACACGTTTCCCTTGAAATGTAATTGAGAATGCAGTTTAGACGTACAGTATGAGAATGTAATTTTGTAGGAGATAGGGCTGCTTTGGAACATGGAAGTCTTCACAGTGAATTATTGTGCTCGTGGTTGGTCTTTTGGTGGTGCTCGTATCCGAATTGTCTTTTATTAGTTGGCTCCTTTTGCATTATTTTTCCAGCACAATGTGCTTAAAATGGCAGATATTAATTAAAATAAATGATTTACTTCCCAAGAATGAGGCCT
>CAKALU010060659.1:29837-95293 GCA_916700995.1 Hozukius guyotensis
TGATTTACTTCCCAAGAATGAGGCCTTACTGCTTATTGTCCCATCCAACATACTGTTTCAAAAGAAAGACATCCCATTAAGGAAGTAATGATATAATCTTTTAAATAACGTAACACTGCATCATCATCATAGCATCCATTGGGAAACAAACCCCTTAATTTTTTACTGTAAATTCCATTAATTCAGCCAATAATGTTGCATAATTACCACTGGATTATATGCATGATTTAAAAGCATTGGGTAAAAACCCTTAAAATTTACCAAATAACGATCCCCTGATGCAGAGGGCTTCATTTTTTTTTATTATTAAGTTGAAAATTCTGGGAATGCTATAATGCTATTTGGTGAAACTTTATCTGTTTACAACCTTCTCAGCTGTGCAGATAATCCAATAAAACTCATAATAATGCATTATATTATTAGAATACATTATTATATATCAATTACTATATTACCCCTTAATATCTTATAATCTATTAATGGATCCATTCATTTACCCCAAAAAGTGAAAGTCATGCACCTACAATAGAAATTAATTAGTAGAAGGGTCATTAAAATGTTTGCTGCGGTAATTTGAGTAGTACAAACGAAAATGGCGATTGTTGTTAGTTGTTATTGCGACAACAGAACCCACGTCAATGGGGTCGTAAAGTTTGTGGTTGCAGCAGCTCGCTGGGAAGAGTTGGAAGAGACTTGTCCCCAGGCGGAGGGACCGTTTAGACCCGCTCTTTGGCTCATTTTCAGTAATCAGTGCAGCACCAAAGCCTGGTGGAACCAGCCCAAGAGCTAACCAGCCAGCTGTCCGCCAGCTAGCTAGTTATCTTGCTAATTCCACCATGCTTCAATGCCTCACTGCTTACAGAAAACGAGCCGAACAAAGTTGTCACTCATCTGGCGATATCAATAAGCTGTCCTCCGCTGTGACAAGTGTGTGGATGAAGCAATATTAAAGGGATGTTTGTAACTTCTTACACGTATAAATCACCCTGGTCTGTGTCCCATGCGCGCTCGCATATGCGCGCTCGCGTGTGGCTACGCTGTTCAGACTCAGACTCCAACACAAACTACACGGAATCACCAAAACCGCTGATGTGTCGCTGATAACAAGCATTTCTGATTCTTACAAACTGTCCCAGTTTTCTATGTGCTTCGTAACGTTACTACTCCACTGCTCGTTAGACGTTGTTACTGCAAAACTTCACCTCAGTGACTTGCCGCAAGGCGATATAATTTATGCGGAAGTCAGCCCGCTACAACGGTACACATAAAAAATGGCCGCCGCTCAGACTGCTGCGTTGATTTGAATGGGAATGTCTGTTCTACTCCTTTAATCTATTTCTATGGTCATGCACTCCTTAAATTCTACTTAATTTGTTAATTAAGGGATTAGTGCCTTAAATTAATTTAAGGTATTTGGTATATTTTTTAGTACATTTTGTAAATTCTGGGGAGATGCTCTGCACCAGCTGACCATCACTGATCATGCTGTGAAAATCATGTGACTAATTGTCAAAAGTACTGTTCAAAGCCTGAGGCAGTAGGCAGAATTAAATGACAGTTAACAGTCATGATTATTTGGGGGGGGATAGGAGGAGTCAACGGTGACATCACAACGACACCACACACTTGCTGTCGCACAGCTGTAACCATGTCACAGCTGATTAATGAATTCATCAAAACATCGCTGAGCTCTGCCGGCTCATGACGGAGTGTCGAAGCGTCCAAATGTGGCGCCACACACAAGCAGCGAAGTGTACGTTGAAGGGCGACTTTACTACTTACCCTGCACTTATATGCCCTCTGTGTAATGGATATCAAGGCTTAAGTGGTAATGGTGCAATAAAAAAAAAGATACAGGGAGAGAGAAGGAAGAGGAGAGAGACATGGAGAAAAGGAGGACGAGGGAGGGAAGGGAGAGAGACAGAAAGGTAGGAGGGGCAGGAAGATGAAGGAGAGGAAGGAGACACAGAGGCAAGGAGACAGGAAGGAAGAAAAGAAGCGTCAGAAGAAAGAGTTAGGGAGGAAGACAGGAAAGAAGAGAGTTAACGAGAAATAATGGAGACAAAAGAGAGACGATGGAAGAGGCAGATGCAAAAGATAGATGACAGACGAGACTAAAATGATAGAGGAGAGAGACGAAGGAAGAAAGAGAGGGAAAGAAAGTGATGGAGGAAATAGTGATGAAAGACAAAAGAAAAGGCAAGACAGCAATAAATTACTAAATGAGACAAAGAGAGAGACAGAGCTCCTCAGCCCTTTGTGCTATGAATCCTGTTTTCCTACAGAATGAAGCCTGTCTGTCTGAGTCCGTCGCGTCCTGACAGACATCTATGGTTTATATTCAGTTATATTGATCCCCTCTCTTCTTTTAATCTCTTGTTTCTTCTCAGTCTCTGCCTCTTCATCTCCATCTCTCTGTTTTACCTCTGTCTGTGTCTGGCCATGGAAAATGCTAAATGAGGAAAATGTTCAACATCCCGAGAAGGAAACCTCCCTGTTAGCTCAGAGTGCACAATAGGCTATTAGCATCTATAGCGATCTGATCCGAGCCCTGTATTTTAATAAAGTGGTGGATAGTATCAGTGCAGAACCTGGTGAGGAAGAAACACCTGTTTTTAAGGTCAGACAGCTCTCACTGTTCAGTTTATGGCTGTTAAATTAATTGTGTGAACGTTTGTCAGGCTCTATGATCAATGCTTTGATGATCAGTTTGACCTACGTTTCTGTTTGAATGCGTGACCTGGTGACAGCTGATAGAGGTGCAGACTGATGGCTTCACATCATTATTCTTTTATTTATTTATATATATATATATATATATATATATCAGGGCTGCCAATCGATTAAAATGTTTAATTGTGATGAATCGCGTGACTGTTCATAGTTAATCCTGATAAATTGCAAATTAATCGGATATTTTTTATCTGTTCAAAATGTACCTTAAAGGGAGATTCGTCAAGTATTCAATACTCTTGTCAAAATTGGAGTGGGCAAATATGCTCGCTTTCTGCATATGTATATATTTATTATTGGAAATCAACTAACAACACAAAACAATGACAAATAATTTCCAGAAACCCTCACAGGTAAAAAATATGCTCAAATCATAACATGGCAAACTGCAGCCCAAAAGGCAAAAACAGCTGTCAGTGTGTCAGTGTGCTGACTTGACTATGACTTGCCCCAAACTGCATGTGATGTGTCATAAAGTGGGCATGTTTGTAAAGGGGAGACTCGTGAGTACATATAGAACCCATTTTCATTCACATATCTTGACATCAGAGGTCCCCTTTGAAAATGGCCATGCCAGTTTTTCCTCGTTATTTAACCTCCTTCACAACAACCAATGGATTCCTTAGGTTTTCTACTTTCATATGATGCCAGCACATTTTTTTAACGCACTGGGTAGCCCTGTGCGTCAAACTGTGACGCTCGCAGTTTGAAACACGTGGTTAACGTAGTGAATTCAAATAAAACTACTTGGTCATGTTTAGGGCAACAAAAGTACTTGGTTAGGTTTAGGAAAACCTCATGGTTTGGGTTGAAATAAACATTTGTTATGTAGCCTGTGTAAGTTTAGTAGTCAGTGTAAATAAGTCAGCGTTGACTTTTGGTTTCATACATGACGCGAACAGCGGTCTCCTGGGTGAAAGTCCTGTGTTTGTTTGACCCATCCATCCCATGTATTCTGGGTTAGCGCCATCATTGCTTATAGCTTACGGTGACCAGACGTCCAGATTTGTCTGGCATTGTCCCCGTTTCAAGCTGGGTGTCCCGAGTCCCAACAAATAAATGTATCTGTAAAACACTAAAATGTCCCGGTTTTCAACGTTCACTACCAAACCAAATTGTCTCAGTTTTTCACTACAATTGAAATAATAATAATGTTTACTATTTAATACTTTTTTTCAGTGCTTACATAGACGTTTATCATGTTTTGTCCCACTCATTATTACCTAACCCAATATATATATTCAATATTCAACACTGATTTGTTTGTAGGCTTATGTGTGTCAATCAATCATCTTTCGAAAATTCGAACATTATATGACAAGCGTTTTAATGCGCTAATATACTAAGCGCTGAAATAATTGTCGCCCATGCTGATAATCCTATGGTGCTTTCATAACCGCATACATGTCGGCGTGCATGAACGTGCAGTACTCTTAATTCCCTGTTTGGGGGATTGAAAATATGGTCACCCTATAATAGCTGCCAGTTCTCACTAGAAGTCCATGTGTCATGGTGGCTAGCTCGAGCTGACAAATGGCAAAGTGTGGCTATATTTAGTTGTCTATATTTAGGCCAACATTGTACATTTTGTCATTTTTTTGTGAGTAGCTCTTCCATTTCCGTTACATATTGCATTGTGGGAAAAAGTGTCCATCAGCAACAGGACACATGCATGGCGCTGTGGAGACAGAGGCCGTCATGGTAGCTGCCAGGCTGTGATCTATCTTTGTGGTGAGGATGAAAACAGTCTCTAATGACTCTGCTGAGCTCCTCTTTCTCTTCTCTCTCTCTCTGTCAGTCTGTAAAATGAAACCAAAGCTTGCTGGCTCACTCACTTCCTCTCTTTAAACTTTTACGGTTAATAAACTTGAATTCTTTATCGCACTTCATTAATACAATGCAACACAAAATGCTTTACATAAAAGTGAATAATTAAATAAATCTAATAAGCAATCTAATCTAATAAGTAAAAAACATATTTACATTCAAACAATGATTCATTTGAATATTTTAAACTGTAAAAAGCAACATTAAAAGTGTCTTAATATTTAATATGTGTCTTCCGTATTTATTTTATTATACTTATTTATTATATTCTTTATTTTAAGCTGTAAGAAATTCACCCATAGATTTATATCACAAATGAATGCAATCAAGTTGTCGATAGGAGTAATTCGGATATATAGATATACAGCTGGGTATCGTCTGCGTATATAGAAATTTACATTGTGTTTTCGAATAACTCAGTGCCACAGGCTGAAAAGAATTGGGCCTAAGATAGAGCCCTGAGGGACACCACATATTAAATATATTTTATCTAAGGAGTGGTTGTCCATGGCGACCATCAACAAATTATGTGGCACCAGGGAATGTGACAAGGAGGAAGTCCATGTACGAGTTGAAGTTATCAAACAATTTATTTTAACTAAGCTTTAACTTTAAAGTGTCGACGTCCTGGGAGGGACATTCTAATTCCCTTCCCTTTACGTCCGTATTTCTCATCAACCCTCTTCATCTTCCCTCCATCTTTCTCCTCTTCTCTGTATTACTATTTTCTCCTAACTTCTTCCTCATCTCGACTCTCCTCATCATCTTCAGCTATCCATCTTTCTCTCTCCATTTCTCCATTCCCTTGCCTAACCTCTCTGCTCTGTCCGTTCTCTCTGTTTCTCCGTATTCACTTGAAATGGCTGCTTCAATAAAACATCACCTTGATGTTTCTATTGACGTTTAGCAGCCCTTGACTCTTAAAACCTCTGTATAACATACTGATGTGTTTGCTGTGAGTGCTACCAGCTCTTGAGGCTCAACACTTGACTCAACCCCATTCAAGTGAATAGAGAAAAGGCTTTAAGGTGGAATAATGCCTCTCAGCCGCCATATTGGAAGGCTTGACCTCTTGGTCAGCAGTGGGTGTTAACAGCTGATTGAAGTCTCAATAGATGCAAGCAGATGTGGTTGATTTCTGCTTATTTAGCCTGGTTCAATATGTATGAACCAGTGCCTGCATTTCAGATTTTGTTGCAATTTTAAAATGTCTGTTGTTGCTCTTGTGAATGGCCAAATGCTGCACGTCATGTGGGAGTTACTAAGTTACTTAGTTTCCGACTTATAACAACAGTCGCCGGCAGCCTTTATGAGCTGCTAGCTAATTAATCACCAGTTGATAATCCATTGAAATAAAGAAACAGCATCATTCTTGTATTGCAGTGTAAAGCTAGTAAGTCCTAGTGTTATAAGTAGCCTACTAGTGCAGTGCTCGTTCGGGGCGTGGCCGTTCGGAGTGCGTGCCCGGTCAGAATGGGCCGATTGCTTGGCTCCCGTTACGGTTAAGTTACGGTCACTGATCGGTATGATCGTGACAGTGATGATTATAGTTACAGTGGGGATAATGATAATGAAGATGATTGCGATGTACTCAGCATTATTGTGACATGACTGATTGCGATGGTGATGAGGACTATGTTGGTGGACAACTGTGATGATAAGAAAGACGACTGTAATGAGACTGATTCTTGTCATGTGATGAGAATGATTTTGACTGGTAGCTACTTGTGAGGATGATAAAGATGATGATGATGATTTTTTTGAGAACTAAGTTAATTTGCTTTCTTCCTGAGGGTGAGACAAGAAGATTGATATCAATGTCATGTTTGTGTGCTGGCACACAAAAAGGGACAATAATGATTACTTAGATGACTAAAATCATGATTGTGCTTAAGATGAGAATTTGGATATGGTTGATATGGTTACAGATGATGATGTAACGATGGCTGTGATGTTAGGGGAATAATTATATTTCATGATAAAAGGGAAGAGGGAGGCTGTGACAGCTGACTCACACAGAGAGAATCAAATAGAAAGAGAAGGCCAGAGATTCTCCGTATTTTCTGCTGATCTCGTTTGCAGTTAGAGACGCATTTAGCAACACACTGATGTCTACGAGAGAGACTGAGAGAGCTGATGAAAGACAGAGGAACCCTGCTTTATTGATCCTATTGATTCAACCCTTACCTTTAAAGAACAGCCACCCCTCCCCCCTCCGTGCTCTCACCCCTCCTCAAACCGGTAAACCCCTTTTGAATAATATAATTGCGTATTTGATCCTCACTGTAACCTCGACTAGAGGGAAAAAAGCCTGATTGAATCACTCGAGCGTGCTCTTTCTCCATTGACGGCACACTGCGTTTGTGTGTGGGTGGGTGATTTTGATTGCTCCCTTTTTAAACGTAAATGTGTCTGCACTTTTTTTTTTTTAAGTCTGGGGTGAACTGCTGCTGAGCTGCTTTTCATTGAGCTACAGTAAGCAGAAAAGAGAGAGACAGACAGACAGAGGGAAAGGTGTATTAGAAATCTGTTTACAGTATTTAAAATTGTATTTCATCGTTTCATTATTTATTTGTTGATCTATTTGAAACATTTGTTTAAAGTTTTGTTGTTTGTTGAGGAGATTCTTCGCATGTGAGATACATTTTTTCCCCTTTAGCACTGCAGCAAAAGCAAAAACCCCTATACAACTAAAATAATCAGTACTGTACTGCCTCCCTATATTTTAAATCTTCATTTGTGACAATTGTTTATTTGAAATTATCCAGCAAAATACTTTACATGCAGTTTGTGAACAAATTAAAGTAGTCCCAACTTAATGTTGGATATTATAAAATAAGCAGCAGCCATGTCCGAATAAAGTCTTTACAGAACATTTACGTAACCTATATCACACCTATATCTATATGACAAAAAGACTGAAACCAACGTATCCTCATACAATGGATAGTATGATATCTTACGAAAAGTTATTCCTCATTTTTCATGCGTTTTCCTACAATTATCCAGTCAAATTCCGCACGTTACATGCATACAGTCTTTTCAAAATAAACTTCCATATTCACAGGAAACAACTTCCTTAAGTTTAGGAAATAAAACGACTTAGTTTTACTTTCTATTTTACTATACTACTTGGGTTTATGAAAATATTGTGGTTTGGGTTAAAATAACTGCGGAAGTGACGCTACTTAAGTATGTAAGTTACCTGACAAATAAATTAACGTTGACTTCTGATTTCGAATACCGGTCTCGGATACGAAATACCGATCTCCTGGGCGAAAGTGTTTCTTTCACCCATGCACCACCGACCTCCTCCCTAAGTGGCGTTCGGCGCTCTTTATACTTCCTGGTTCCCGATTACGTGGATTAAATACGCACTAATTTCGTGGGATGGATACGAATGACAGTGCATTACTTTTTGTAGGTATAGCTACGAACGGTGTATGAGAACTGCCTGCTGAAACACACAGATGAAGCCAGCAATGTTACGTATGTACGGAAGAGGATTAGGGCCACATGTAAACAAAATATTTGATATATTTGAACTCAAATAAATGTTCCCATGTGGCCCTAATCGTCTTCCGTACATATGCCATGTCTAAAAGGGGAATTGTTATATTACTAAGTGAGCACTGATTTGGTGATTTCATGATCAAATTACATCCAGATATCTCAATTAAAACTGGGCTTAATTTGGTTGAAAAGTAAAACATGTTTTTTGTTGTTGTTGTTTTTTGTCCTTTTGTATGTTTGAGTTTAGAGTATGGTTTGAAATGTTTTTGACACTATAGTGCCGATACAATATCTGGGTTTTAGTACAAAGTGTCAACACAATGCTTTTTTTCTACCAAAGCCTTTTTTTTCATTTAATAAAACAAGCTGTTGTCTCATATACATATAATAGTAAAATGTATTATAATTAAATCAATGATCAGACACACTTTCAGTACTTGACAGCTTTTGTGATTAGCCATCAGAATCACCGGGAAATGCCCTACCTATTTCAAAGTGAAAACAACACGGGGGCAGCTGCAGTCACACAGAACTGTAGGCCGTTGTGTTTAATATGCATGCATGAAATATGCATGGAAATAATATTGAAAATAAAAACCTGTATACTCTTTTCTGTCAGGTGGAAGTACCTCCAGTTACTCACAGCTACCAGAGCTTCATGATGATCAACACAAGTCCAGTCAGGAAATGCCAGGTGCAAAACAAACACTACAAAAGTGCACAAATATTTATATTTATATTTATTCCTGTAGTCTTAATTATGGAGGTGAAACTCTTGAAAATGAAGACACTATTTTGGATGTATTTGTGTATGTATATATGTGTGTATGCACCAAACAAAATTTCATCTATCAAACAAATTTAGCCCAGTTTTAACCTACATGCTTAAACATAGTATTTTGGCCTGAAAACGACCAAATCATTATTATTGTTATTATAATTATTATTATTATCCACTATTATTAGTAAATCACTTCTTAAAACATTTCTATAAGAAAGCTTTTTGTGAATATTTAATATGTCTGGTTTTACCATTCCACTCCATTTCATGCTTTCATCTATTATTAACCGTATTTTTATCCTCCTTGTGTATTATTATCTTTTTTGTGTGTTATATGTATTATTTTGTATTACCCTTATCATATTATTATGAAGGTGAAGACATTCATTATTCATTAGTCATTAAAATTGAAGGAGTACATCGGACAAAATGTCAAAACACTTTTAATTTCACATTAAAAGCCAAGTGGGTGGATTGATTTGGCACTACCTGGATGACTGAACCTCTACACAGATGTCATTACTAGTGGTAGTAAAAAAAACGTAGTATTAGTAGTTGTAGCAGCATAAAGCGTTGTACAAAGACGATGATAGTAGCAGTTCAGAGTAAACAGCAATAGTAAAAATAGCCTGTCTTTTCATTCCCGTACACACTTCAACTCACAGTCAGATGTTTTATCACAAAGATCACCCAGTAAATAGTCGGGTCCAACGTCCAAGATCGTTTCTAGTTTAGACTTTGAATAAACAAGAGGAAAATTGTGACACAGTTTTGGGCTCATGTTGCTGTTTCTCTACACACTATATAACATGTCCCTTCTATATACATATTAATAATAAGTTGAACAGCACCTTTAAATGCAGTAAAAATTAAGCCTAATAACAATAATAATAATAATCCAGAGCTCTAAAATAAAATTGGGAACAAAGAGAGATAAAATAGATATGAAACAAGTCTATCAAATAGGTTTAATCAAAACACGTTCAAAATAAATCGTACCACCAGCAAAATGTGCATCAACACGAAGAGGGTTTACCGTTTATTTAAAAGACCAGGCAGATTCTGATGCTATCATTAATAATAATATTATTACAGTGTTATTTCCATTCGTCCATGTTTTCCATTTGCAATATATTGTCATTTTACGTGTGACGATTCAAAGCAGACGTGTCTCTTTCGCTCTCTGTCTGTGTCACACACACACTAAATGTTTTAATCCCAGTGTGTTTGTGGCTCCTCATATTCACAGATCAATAGTACCACCTGTCAGTGGCAAACTGTATTACAACTCCTGACAGTGTGGAAGATTAACATGAATTCTTTATAGCATTTCACCTATTTACTCAGAGAGTAGCAGAAGAAGAATCACCACCTATGTAATGAACAACAGGGACATTTATATTTAAGTCATTCCACAATGATAAACTAAACAAACACTAAATAAAACAGTGTTAAAAATAATACAAATTCAAAGCAGGTACACTTTACTCCGAGTAAACGTTTCAGATTCTAGTGGAGATCCCAATGTCTCCAAAGATACCAAACACATCAGGCTGCGATTTTGGGAAACAGTTCTAAAATGATGCACACATGTAGAATATTTCCATGTGATGAAATGGGGCAGCCATGAAAAAAAAACATGCAGTCTGTGATTTGAATGTTTCACTCCGTGTAAACATCATATATAATGAGTGTACTGTATTGATCATGAAGGCTCTAACAGAGACAGAGAGCAGCAGAGAAACAAAATAGCTAGCTATCTTTCATTTGCATCTGTCGTCAGGTCGCTAAACGCTGTGATAAACTGAGAGGGACGGGAGGAGTGGTGTGTGTGTGTGTGTGTGTCTGTGTTCTTGTACAGCTATCTTTGTGAGGACCAGAGTTTTAAACCTTCAGAGTGAGGACATTTTTGCAAAAGTGAGGACCTCATTTAGGGACAGACCTTCAAACCCACGTGTGAGGGTTCAGATTTAGTTTTAAGGTTCAGGTTAGAATTAGGTCTAGGTTAGGGTAAAGGTAATGGTTTGGGTCAGGCATTTAGTTTTGATGGTTAAAGGTTCTCTATACGATATCCAGAGCATTAATATAGCATCAAACAACTATTGTCAATGTAAAGATATAGAGGAGTAATGTCTACCTGAGCAGAGAATGAAGTCACTGTGCATTGAAGTCCGAGCTTCTCCTATCTTTGTTTACATCGCCGGACCGGCCGCATGTGCTTTTAGTGTATATTAGCGCATGTGAGCGTGCTCCACTTGCTAGCTCACGGCGGCCATTCTGCATTGCTCTCATACGGCAGTTACAGCTGATGGCGCCGTCCCGACCAACGGCGCCATCACAAAAGCATAGCACCCACCCTCGGGTTCCCCCACAGGTTAACACTGTAAGCTCTGTCAACAGTGTTGCCTTTGTTAGTGCTGTTAGCGCAATTAGCTCCAAGCCACGGGTCAGCTGTTGCCATGTTGAGAGCCGTGCGGAGACAATAGATATGCTCCCAATCTTGCATTCAGCACCTTTAAGGTTAGGGTAAGGGACTAGGGAATGAGTGTCTTCACAAATATAGAAGTACAACGTGATCAGCCGGGCTCTGACTCATGCATACATTGTTGGTACATTATTGCCTTTTAGTTCTGGTGCGGTTTGTGTTCACCCTGACGAATGAACTAAGAGGTGAAAATGTGATTTCACATGGACTCACAGGTGACTCATTGATTGGACAGTTTTGCTGATGTCACCAGGCATCTCCGAGCTCCATGAACCCACAGGGGAAAATCTAATTCTGGTGAATGACAGCAGGTCAGTCTGCACTTCACTGCCTCTTATATATCCTCCACCAAGAGATAACCGATTATGAACACCCGGTTAGAATGTTATCGGCCGATTGAATGGGCGTTATCAGCAGTCATTACACGGCTTGGATGAATACTCGATTCTGATTGGTCAATCACGGCGTTCTTGGGCCTGTTATTTATTTATAGCAGACAGCTGCTATGTCTATCAGACTACTATAATAGATTATGGGTGAAAAAACGTGCTAAATAACTAAACATTCATCATTAAACTTCACCCTGCATCTCAAAATTTCTCATTGCATTTTACTTCTCATATGATTCTGTTGTGTCCAAAAGAGTGAAATATCTGAGCTGTATTGGTAAAATTTAGTAATGACAGTGGAAGACTCAGACAGATATCAGATGTATAGGAACAGAAAATATACATGAACTTCTGTCAACAAGACCTTCAGTTTTTGTTTCATATAAGTCACGCTACTAAATCCTCCTCCAATATTTAACTGTTGTTCAAATAATACAAACAACACTAACACTTTTATGTTCTGTCTCTTCTTCCTATCACCCCTCTTCCTCTCTTGTTGTCTTCTTTCCCCTTCTCCTCCCCCAACCCTCTCCACTCCCTCCTCGCAGCGTGCAAACGGAAGGAGCAGGACACGGGGAAGGACCGCAACAACACGCCAAAGAAGTCACGGCTGGTCTTCACTGACCTGCAGCGGCGCACCCTGCTGGCCATCTTCAAGGAGAACAAGCGACCGTCCAAGGAGATGCAGCTCACCATCTCGCAACAGCTGGGCCTCGAACTCACCACCGTCAGCAACTTCTTCATGAACGCCCGCCGCCGGAGCCTGGACAAATGGACAGACGACGGAGGTAGCCCGGGCGCCCAATCTTCAGCGTCCAGCACTTGTACCAAAGCGTGATAATAGATGGCGAGGAGGGGGAGGGGAGGGGAGGGAAGTGACAGGGAGGTGTCTCGGGTGGGGTGGGTCGATGGAGATACGGGGAGGGATGGAGGGGTCGAGGGGGTCGCGGGGGTCGCGGGGGTTGCGGGTCGAGGTTTCGTCCGGTCGAAGCAAGGAGGAAAACCAAACTTTTTACATTTTTTTGTTTGTTTGTCTGTTTTGCTTTTGTCGAGGGTGACAAACTGAGAGAGGGGCTGCTCACTGCGACGAATTGTTTGTAGCCTAACCGCCTTTTGCAAATCCATTGTGAATCCAAAAAGAAGCTGAAGGGTAAACTCACCTATAAAACATAGAAACCTCACTGGGGAAAAAAACTTCTAAATCATAGACTTTCACTGCTGATGTCTCCTTTAGCTGACACACTAGCCCAAATACCAAAGACTAGAAGACAATGTATGTTTTCTATTATGCAATATAAGCTAGGAACCAACCAAACAAACAAGAAACCAATGGAAGCTTTATGAAAAATTCTCCGGAAATATTGTGGTATTTTGACCTTCAAATGTCCCAAAGATAGCAATGACACATCTGACTGGGGCAGAGTTGAAGACTTAAACATTCAGAAGTCGGGTTTCGGAGATTGCGCAGTCAAATTTAGACAGCTGTCATAGCTGAATTGTGATTTAAAACAAAAGGAGGTCAGTTTGTGCAGCTGAGGGTTAAGTTGGACTGGAGATTAAATCTATTTTTTTAACCAAACCAAAGAAGGGGCATTTCTCGGTCATAAGAAACCATACGATGTTTGACTAAATAATCTTCGCACGAGGCCCACTTACTAGCTTGGACAGAGTGTGCTTAGTATGCTCAAAAAAAGCAAGTGGATGTTTAAATTATTTTGTCAAACATACAATGATTTATTTATCCAAATCAGTGGGTTGAGGCTTTAACTGGTCAGCTTATATATCTGTTAATTAATGGAGAAAAAACAGTCCAACAACTATGTTAATGTAGCTGTGCAGTCTCCGATTTTAACCGTCAGGCTCACAAACACTAACAGAAAAACCAAAGTCTGCTTTCCCCCTGAGATCAGAATTGAAGAGTTGGCTTCCAAAATGTTCAATATCCATATTCAAAAGGAAATATGTACCTGAAGTTGATCTCTGGAATATATATGATCCAGGTTGTAGATGGATTATTATTTTCTTAAATAATGACAACTAAACTAACTTATTATTTTTTAACAAAATGATGAGATTTCTGTCATTTGTTTTGGAAAAAACTCTTCAATTTTACCAAAAAAGAGAGCAACATGTATTGATTTGACTCTTTAAAGGGGGCAGTGAAGATTCTTAAAGTTAGGAAATGGCCAAATATGCAAGCACAAACACACAGATACACAAACATTCACCGACATACATTTCTCTCTCAGCATACTTAGCGTTCTGTGGAGTATTAGTGTATTATATATGAATATATACAACGTATGTGAGCACAATCTTGAAGCACATTTTCTTTGCAATAGAACCGGGGCTCTCTGCCAAGCCGAGTGGTCTTCACATCTTAGAAAACTCAGGATACCATTTTTTCTAAACAGTGGCTGAAATCCATTCGGCATCTGTCGTTACGCACTGTAATGTACGGACGTACAAACACACACGTAGACACACTCTGTTGCAGAAAAGCAAATACACCTGCTTTACAGAAACACACACACAACTTTAAAGAGTCATTTCCAGAACGTTCCCCAGAATTCACGCCCTGACCGAAACATTGTCAGCTAAACCAAAGCAAACCAAAGTTTACCCTGGCTTCACCCACCCATCATTTGTGTTACCATGGTAACTCATCCATCAGGGCAGCGGTTTCCAGCATAGCATCTTCATCAATTAGAACAAAGACGCTATTGAAAAACGCAAAAAAAAAAATCTAGTGCTGTTTGATGATGACAGCTGTAACTGAATTTTTAACAATTTGAGCCAAATCTGTGGTCCAAAATGTGGAGAACTAAATGTAGATTTGAAGGCATATTTTAATGCACAAACAACATGCATCTTCTCTACAGCTACAGCTCTCTTTCAGAGACAAAAGAATTCAGCCTGGATTTACACAAACACAAAAGGCTTTATCTGTGAGTTCTCCCTTTGGGTGTAACATAAAATGGGGAAAGTCCCTGCTCAAATATATATGAAATTTGTTTGGACACAGAACAACCAGAAAGTCAACAATCCCTAACAAAGCACCAAGAGCTCCTGGGCTTTCAATAAATCAGCAGAAGCCACAAAACCCGGTCGGTTTCTTGAGCCATTTCTGCCAAAGTATTGTGAAATGAGCACGGACAGCACAAGAGGTAGTTTGACACTTCAGGCCTAGGTATGCTTCAGACATGTCGTCCGACTACATCTAAAGACAAAACTGTTCCAAATGTTTGAAACGTGCGACCCTTATTACAGAAGGGCTGTCTAGTTTGTAGGTAATATGATCAAAACTTAAACTCTTACCTTACTCAACACATAATCTACCAAGATTTGCACAATCTTCCAGTGCCCATGTCTAGAGTCCGTGCATATTTTACGACTTTTTGACCGTGTTGGTCTGTCATTGATAAAGAGGTTCTTGGTTGAAACTTGCTCAGAGCCTAACGATTTGTCCTTTTGGTGTAAATCCAGCTGTAGAACTAGGATGCTTTCTGGAAGCCTCAAGCTGCCATCACAGATGCCCAAAAAAACAAACCACAAACTCTCACCGCATCGAGCGACAGACACAACAGCAGAACCAGTGAACCGCCTGAACCTGCGGAGGACGAACTGTCCAGGCGAATCAGGGCCTTTGTAATAGTTAAAGAGGACAATCTAAAGACGATGCCTGGCAGGTCCGTCTCTTCCAGAGGGTCAGCGGGCTGGAAACTAGGAAGACAGGTATTAATGCTGCAAATGCTAATAAAGTTAATTCATGAAGATGAGAAAGTGGAACTTTTTCCACTTGTAAATTAACTTGTTTCCTTGTTGATAGTGGTGAAATTTACCACTCAACAGGTGTTTTTGAGAACAAAAGTTTGAGGACAAAACTTGATATAAAACTCAAGATGGAATTTGTTTGCAGCGTAGTAGAGTTGAATGCTTGGTAAAAAAAAAAGACGGATGGACTGAGACACAGAGATAAAATTTCCCTGACTGTCTTAGTGTCCATACAAATTTCGCCAAGCATCCATCACTACCAAATCCCACAACACCCATTGATATACTTTGATACCGTCACACTGTACAGCCTTTACACATGATGTAAATACTAACGCACCCAAAGAACCTCAACCGCCACCACCTCCTGTTCCATTTTAACAGCCTTACCATCTGCAATCACCTCATCAATCATCTCTCACTCAAGCTATCGAACCAAAAATAGAAACAAAACCAAAGGAAAGGCGTCAGTCAGCAGCCCCTGCTCCTTAGAAACACCAGGCTGAGTCCCAGTCTGGTTAGAGGCAAGCCAAAGGCTTTAAGAACGATTTAAAATAAAAAATGGACACTTGAGACTTTTTCTATTTATTGACAAATCGAAACCAAAGAAAACCTTTTTCTGCACCTAACTGTTCCAACAAACGGAAAAAAACTAACTGAAGATGGAAGAGAATTATTACCAAAAAAAGAAAAAAAAAATAACAAAAAAAAGAGTGGTGTCGACAATGCCGAAAATGGAGGATGTCGACAACGACGAGAAGGAGGATAGAAGAAAGGATGACATCACGGGATCGGAGAAGTAGCTTTGTTCTGCCTGATGTTGCGTCAGGCCATCTTTAAGGGGAAGCAAGTTGGGGACTGAAAAGGGTAAATCCACACGGGAAGGAGGGAGGGAACCAACGGATGACGCCGTCGACCATTTTCTTCCCTCCGACCCCCAAAAAAGGCAGAACATTAATGTGTCTCTCACGGTTGAAGAGTGTCTTTAACGTGTGCCTATGCAGTTTTTCAAAGTAAAAAATGGTTAAAAGAACAACAGAAACCTCATCAGCTAACAAACCAAAGATTCACTGTTAACTCCAGTCGCAGTCCTCCTCCCCCCGAAAAGGAAAATCTGGTCTTTTAACCCACTAATTATTATTCTACTACATCGGTTGCACACAAAAATTTCTGGGTTAGCATGTAGGCTAATCAAGCTTGTTTATTTTTTTAACTTTCAAGCCTGTAGCATTTCCTTCGTTCTTCTACCCTTATTAAAGTTGACAAAGTTAGCCAGGATGCTCAATCACAGTTTCTTCTACTATTTTGCTAGCGAATAGCTAGCTTAATTTCTCCACAGCAGACATTCATATAGGTCTGTTCAGTATTGTATCTGTCAAAGCTAAAATGAATACATCTGGTATTTTGATTGGTGATTCCTCCAGCATGGCGTCAACACATGCAGCCATCATAGTAATAAATCCTTCACACCCATGACCATGACCACACAAACGTTCAAAGGTTTTCTCAGATGGCTGCTGTTGCTGTTTGTGTGTTTTGTTTTTTTCCACCACAAGTCATTACCTGCTCCACAGGACAAAGTCTACCTCCAACAATCTCCAGCAGTAGAAAGAAAAGCTGCCAGACAACAGTACAGAGACGGTTTATTTTCCCCTGCTTCACGCCCATACAGTTTGACACAAGCAGCTCGGTGCGTCAGCATCGAGAAAAAAACATCAACGAGTTGTTGGCTGTTAATCAAATGCTTCCATCTTCCATTTTTGCTTCCACCCAATCTGGGGATTCAAATAGGCCACTTTTTAAGCTGACTGTTGTCTGGCACACTTCTACTGCGGAGAGAGTGACAATGTAATGCTATATGAAACGTACAGTACATACCAAAGATTTTCTGCTGTACAAACAGTAGCACACTTGACACCTTTTTTTTTCTCCATTTAAAGAGTCCAGAACAGATCCTGGATCTGTGATCTAGATCCATCAATGTCTTTTACATTAAGTCACTCACAGTGTTGTTGAACTCACCGAGTTTTTGACTTTTCAACCCAAACCTAGTAGAAACCAGCTGAAGTAGACGGACACAAGCAGGATTTGGACCGTTTATGACCAATCATTTAATCTACAAATAAAGGTACAAAGTGAAAAGAGAAACTAACTGAAGAACAAAATGTTATTTATTCTGAACACTGAGTTTCAAAGGGGGCATCAAATAGAAAACAGGCCTCCTCGCTTTTTTGCGTTGATAGTAATATGAATTTGAAACAGGGAAACAACCCACTGAACACCAGACCAAAATGAATGGACTGAGGACCAGATGATGAAAGTTGAGATTTGGCTAACGAAAAAAAAAAGCACTGCTGGCTTGGGTGGAAAAGTTTTGAAAGGTGGAGAGCAAATTTTTAAAATATCATTACACCACATTTAGTTATAGCCCACACTGCCATGCTGGAGGACCCTCACAGAGAAAGTGATGATTGGACATGCTAACTGTCCATAGCTACCATAGCTTGTTCTTTAGGGGGGAGGAACTATGCCACTGCATCATATACAAAAACAATAAATGAAACAAAACCAAAAAACAAGTACGCCCGCTGAGAGAAACTGCTAAAATATCGGTCAAATAGCTTTATCCTTAGTTTTCTCTCTCTTTCTGTATGTAAAGCTTCTAGTCCAAAGAAATCCTCCGCCCACCTGATCCACGCCATCCTACTGACCACGCCCGACGGAGGGGCGTGGCTTGTGGCTCAGGGGGGTGGCGGCCATTTTCCATTCCCACTTGCAGTTCTGTCTGGATGTAACACAGGCTAAACCTGCCAAACCAAAAAAAAATGGGTATGAAACCAAAAACTGTCCCAAAGAGGTTTTCATTGCTTGTTTATTTTCAAGTACTTACAAATTATTTGCCAATACTTATGTGTCTACTATTACTATGTTCATTTCCTAGGTTTTTTGCAATATGTGATTTTTTTTTTTTTATTTAATATAATTTATGTTTTCTTTTTAATTGTGAATTAATTTAAGCGAACAAATTTTGTTGCCAAATCTCCCTCTGAACCCTTTTACCCTTGATGATTAGCTTTGCCAAAGTTTACATTGTATGTTCCCTTTTTCTTTCTGTTCAATGCTGTATTTATTTATGAGGTGTTTTAGAACACACTAGTTTTGTACTTAATAATTTAATGTTATTTAATTAGATGTAATTGTTTTTTGATGAATATTTATGAGTATTTAAGAATGTTAGTTGCATCAAAGATGCAGTGCTTAAGCCAGGCCTGTTAATTTATTCTTAGTTAGCTTTACTTTAAAAAGCAAATGAAATGTTGTTTTATGAATGTTTAGACATAATGACAGAACAATGTAGGAATGTCAGATTAGCGTACTTCTGAATGTCAACACTTGCTCTCACTTTTTAGCCGATCTAGTTTGTTTTTTTTGTCCTGGTCATGATTTTGCTTTTTTTTTCGAAAATGAAAACAATCTCTTTATGACAAATAATAGTCTACCGAATGATGAGCACTGCATCTGTTTTTTCTTTTCCTTCCTTGGGATTTTTATGGCTAATTTATTGGTTTGTTTTGTTTTTAATTTGTTTGCATCCTGCTGACCATTGTTGAACAAGCAATGAATTTCAGACTGATGTTCTAGTGACACTTGATCAGGTGTAAGTAAGGGCCACACGTTGACATAAACTGACTCACCAAAGATAACTGGAATCCTTGAGAGGCCAATAAACAGTGTGTGTTTACATCCGCGCAGCTCATAGCCTGGTTAAGGTCTTATTCGTACAGTGACTTTATAAAAAATTACATACACATGTTCAAAAGCACGATTTTATGCCGTAAAAAGAAAGATCACTACTTGTAAATTAAGCTCTTTGTGGATATTTTCTTGCACATCAACTCAAAAATGCTCTTATATAGTCTATGGAAGGCTAAATGGTTAAAGGTCATTTTAATTATTTCATGATGAAAAAAAAAATAGAAACTGTGTGATCAACTGTTGTGATCACAACCCTTAAGGAGCCCCAAAGGCGACATGAGCAGAAACTATTCCGGTGCGCACCAGAAACTTTAAAGAGTAACTTAACACTAAATCTATTTTTTATTTTACGGTAACACTTTATTTTACAGGTCCGCAAATTTCATGGTAATTAGGTGATAATTAGCAAGTAACCTATTAGAAATTTCTTTGGAATTACTGCCAAATTACCCCAATATTTACCTCAAAATTTATCAAAAATTACTTTATTATAAACATTATTTAATAATTAAATGCTAAAATGTGCCGGTAAAATGAAGTGTTACCTTTATGAGTTATTAAATTACATGTAAAGTCACTTTATTACACTATCTATTGATCCGGGTTTCATTTTAGTGTTCATAGCAACAGAAGTTATTTTCCTTTTTCCCGAGCGTTTGTGAAGCTAAAATTTAAGTTTCTGGTGCACACTTTGGGGCTCCGTACAACTCAACAAGTTATCAACAACATTTTGATGATCACAGAATAATGATGTTGTAATCAAGAGATAAATGCTTTAATGCTTCTATTATCTGAACATAAGCTGCCAGAGTGAATAGTAATAGTAAGAATATCCTGTCCAACATTACGTAAAAACACTGAACTTTAGAGGAACGGCATTATGTGCGACGTGGCATTTGGTGTGATTCGTATCCCAGAGTAAACCTGCTCATTTCCAACTTTTTCTATGATTCTCTGTGTCTGTATAAGAGCTTATCCAGGTTATTGCAAACAGAACGTGATGTTAACACACACCACCTCTACAGGAAGATACCTGCTGGGTTTCCCCATTTGTTCCCCGAATGTCGGTGTGCGTGACACACCGACTTGTTTCGCTCGTTAGGAAGGAAAACTGAGGAGTCCCTTAAAGCTAGCTGCTTCCAAGACTGACTTTGTGTGCGTGTAAAAAGAAAAAAAAACTTTCTATTTCAATAGTGAGAACCAGAGAGGCTACCTCACTGACTTTCCATTTGTCCTTTTAATCGTGTTGATGAAACCAAAGAAACCAAAGATTTTTGTCCTCTTCAGTGCGGTCTGCGCTCAGCTCCATGCGTTTGTGATCTCTGCTTAATGATGATGCCTCATTTTGTCCTCTTTTCTACTTACTCCTTTTTCTCTCACTTCCTCTGTCTCTCTTTTCCCTCATTCGCTCTTGGCCTTGCATTGTCTCTTCTCCTCAAAAAAGAATGAGTGTGAAGGGTAGAAAAAAGGCAGCGGCCGGCGTCAGGCTGAATGCTGGATATCAGGGAGTGCAAGCAGAAATACTCAAATCTATTTGTCTCGGTGATGAGCCTCAGAGCAGAGCGAGTTTTAATTTCAAATTCAGCAATATGACAAAAAAAAAATTCTGGAGACTGAGAAAAAGAACTCCAAACTTAAATGTAAAAAAAAAATAGCTGTTGTTAGCCAGAAATATGATAAACTGTACAATGTGAATGTGGCAGGTAGATAATGGTAACTAATGATGATCAAATATGGGCCCAGTGGGTTCTGCTTTGGCCATTGTTTTCCTGCCTCCTCCACAGCGGGTGAAGAACACTTGAGGCCACGTTATGCTTCAAACAAACTAGGTAGCGCAACCAAGACAAAAGTGTTCACACCATCATACCACCCAATTCTGCCATCGGAGAGGGGGTTTCAGATTGAAGCATAATGAGGTCCTTGGACTTTTATATGCAAAAATGAAAACAAACTGCTGTTTTGCACTGAAACAAAAAAGCTGCAGATTTTTTATGGTCCTTACACCAGAAAAAACAAGTAGACCTTCAAAAACCATGACGGTCTTGGATGAGAAGATGAATCTCTTGGTGTTCTGTTCAGACACCCACATCCTTAATCAACAGCAAGCTTTATCTGAGCTATTTTTATTTCCAACAACATTCTCCCCTTTTTCTATTTTCCCTTGATGGCTGATTGTTACCAACTTCGTGCTGCGTAGCAACCACAGCGATCCAGATCTCACCCTTTGAGCAAAAGGCTGAACTTTTCTGTTTGAGCGGTAGGAAGCCTAATAAACTACTTCTGGGCCGTATAATTGCCTGTAACCGACTCTAAAGCTTGTGCTGGTCATGTACTGAGGTACACCAGTGCTCTTAACTAGGCTAAATGCTAACATCAGCATGCTAACATGGTCACAATGCCAATACTAAAATGCTGATGTTTAGCAGGCAATGGGTACCATCTTCATTTAGCATGCTAACATTAGCTAATTAGCACTAAACACTCATTCGTCTTTCGGTATTGGAAAGTTTGACCTGATGATGGCGCTACATTAAAGGTCACAGGTTCACCAAAATTATTACAATTTATCCCGATAGAACCGTGAATATGTTTACCAAATTTCATGGCAATCAATTTGATATTTCTTTCGATATTTCAGTCTGGACCAAAGTGGTGGACCGATCAACCAATTGGTGAGCTTGGCAAAAAATCCAAATCTTACATACTGTATGTCAGCGTAAAGGATAACCAGCACAGTAGAGATTAGGACACACGAGCACACACAAACAATATGTAACAGGACGTCATTGAAAAGGCCACAACAATCCTCAACTGTTGTTTCAGTGCAAAATGTCACCCCAAAATGCATAAACCTCAAGAAATTAAATCTGAGTGGTTGGTGAACTTCTTGGCTCTGCTTTGTGGACCCCAGGCTACCTCCACTAGACCAAAAAAAAGAAACACATACTGAAATCACAACCCTGTCTCCCACAAAATGATGTTCCCATTCAACTAAACGGCATAACCAAAACACGTTTTGAGGGAAAAGTATTTTCTCTGAGATTACGGTCGCAGTATTAAACAGTTTTAAACAATTTTAAACACAGCATTAACGTTGTAAATGCAAACAAAACAAAACAAAACCGCAACAGAAAAACTTAGGTTCAGGCAACAAAACTACTTGGTTAGGTTTAGTAAAAAACACATCATGGTTTGGCTTAAAATTACTTAAAAACAGAACGCAAGAAATGACTACTAATGTTTCACACGGGGCCGGTGTTGTTGGACCCATCCGCCTCTCTTTCCGCCCACCAGTAGTGGACTTTCTCGCTTGTTATTCAATAATTATTCAGCGTATTTTCATTCACGGTCGCTTGATATACTACGTCACCTGCTCTGCACGTCGCTCGTTGTACTACATCACTCGCTGCGGCCTTACAAAGGTATTTGTGATACTTAAAAGACAAATTCGAGACAAAATAAGTTTCCTTCCAAATGTAATTGAGAATTTAAGCAAACAATTTAGTTGTATGGGAACGTAATTTTGAGGAGACAGGGCTAGAAATCATGCAGGAGAGTGAAGGACACAAGCTGTGTGATGTTTCCATCAGCGTGGCGAGTGAAGGCTGAGGAGTCACATCTCTTTGACGACATGTAGTTGTAATCATTTGATTCGATTAATGAACCCATCGTTTTTCCATGAAAGCAGCAATATGAAAGTAGGATTAGGCGCCTGGGATCTATACATCTAGCTGTGCCATTTTGCTTCCCTTCTTACAAGCATTTGGCTTAAAAATCAACCAGGGAAGCCAAATGGCGGAGGAACAAATTCTTGTTCCGGTTAGAGTCGAGGGTTGAGCCAGTTTTTCAGACTCCTGCTGTCGCACTTTGCTTTTCCAAACCAGGCCGCTTCGAAAAACAAAGACGTACTGTAGAGATCGTTTTGTTGCAAAGTATGAGATAACCTTGGATGAGTGCCTTGTTTGAACCAAAGCGAAGTCTAGACCTCTTTGTTGTGCTGTAAACTTTATATTCCTGTGAAAAAATGAATACCTCAGCGCTCTGAGTTTCTTCTCGGCTCTCTGGAACTTTGCAATGCAATCAACGCAAAGAAATCCAGAGTGAATACCAAAGGCTTCCTGTTCTGTTCTTCTCTTCTCTTTTTCTTTCTCTCTTTTTTTCTGAGCTGGGTTTCCACGAGTTTTTCAGCTAATCATCTTTTCACAGCTGTCCAAAGGAGAAACCAAGTCCAATCTGATTTGTCCTTGTGTTTTTACACAGATCTGAAATGATGAGCCTGCAGCTACATTGACTGAAAAAATGTAAATAGCAGTTGAGTTAATAGCATCTGAATCTTATGTTTGTCAACACATGGAATAATGTGAATGATACATAAGTTGCTAATTTTCTTGGCCCTACAAAATAATCAAATATTTGTTTTGCTTTGTGATCATCCATGATCTCGCCATAACGAGTTATTATGTGCTGTCAAACCTGTTTTCTCATGATCACAGACTAATCTTTTCGACTCAATAATAATCTCAAATGGCATCCCGAAAAATATATGTAATGTCTTGATAATGATACCTGATTATGACAATAAAAAGCAATTTAATGATCTCAATATAAGAACATTTTCTTGGGATAACAGGATCTCATGGGAAGGCGTATAAATAGCACGACATTTTAAGGACATTCCGCGTGTCATGATAACGCATTTTAGGCTGGTGATTTAACGCTACATCATTACCGTGAAATGGTCATGGTTACGTTTAGGCAACAAAACCACTTAGTTAGGTTTAGGAACAACATAATGGTTGGGCTTAAAATAAGTGCGTAAACTAAGTAAAATACGTACGTAACCAACGTAACATAAGTACGGATAACACGTCATAAACGTCACTAGCTTCAAAATAACTCAACAACACTTTGGGACACGAACACCGGTCTCCTGGTTGAAAGTCCTGTGTTTGTTTGACCCAACTACCTCCCGCCTGCAATAAGTAATCGTTCTCACTTTTTATCCTACATCCCTAGCTTTGAGCGTAGCCTATTCACGCAGATGCATTTACATCACAGTCAGTACAGAGTACATGGCGTACACGACATGCCAAAAGTAAGAACGCCGTTGTTGTTTCACGTGAAATGACAAATTGCCGTGTCATTTGTATGCCATTCAACGTATTCTCATACAACAGTTAGTATGATATCTTACGAAAAAGTTATTCCTCCTTTTTCGTTCGTTTTCCTACGAATGTCCAGCAGAAGAAAAATACTTCGTTAAGATTAGGAAAAAATCAACTTGGTTAGGATTAGATAAAACAAAACTACTTAGTTAGGTTTAGGAAAAGATCAACTTAGTGACAGGAAGGCATTTTGAGATGAAAGGAAATCAAATCTTGTTCTTTTGACTAAAAGCAATTCTTGTTCTTCTGAGATATTGAATTAGCAAATGTGCAATCTCAGGCTTACCACAGCATCATCTTTATCTGCACGACCATTAAAACAAACCCTTTTTAATACAAATATCTCTTTAAACCCAGCTCGTTCCCTTTTTCACCATCCTCCCTTCTTCTCTTTCTTCAAATGGTTGCAAAGCTTTAAATGATGATGAAAAAACATGGAGGCAAACTTGTGCGAGTTGTGCGCAGACCGTGCTCTCTTTACCAAACTGTTGCAGATATACCTCATAGACACTAGTGTTAGGATGATGTTATAATAGCGTATGTCATAAATTATTCACTTGCTCTTCTTCCTTCTTTTTTTTTTGGTAACTGTAACTTTAAAACGAAAGAAATGTGGGGGAAAAAGCTTTACACATTTTTTAAGTTGTGATTTTTTTTTGTAATAGTTAAAAAGGTGCGCTAAAACCAAAAATGAAAAATGCTTGTCTTCTTCTATGCTCTCTTTCTTGTTGATGTATTACTGTTTTCTCTCTGTCCCATCTGCCGAGGACTGGGGGATTTATAATTTAAAATCTTTTTTTTTTTTGGTCTCTTTTGAAGGGGTCATTGTCCCCTCCTGTGGAAATTTTTGGGGATTGGGAACATTGTTGGAATGATGCCCAGAATAATACCGGCTTCTTTGATCCATCAGTTTTGTTTTAAATCCAGCCACGTTTCAGTTAATTTTTATGCATCATTTTGTTTTGGTGTCCTTCCCTTCCTGTTCTAATGCTAGCGTCACAGTTACATTATCCATACAGCAGCGCTATAGCCCAGATTTTATGCATGAGTATATTTACGATTAGCTAGCCGTGTAATGCATTGTGATACTTATTATTAACCTTATTATTATCATCCTCTCATTTCATTTCCGATACTGTATGCTATACACACATACAACTTTGTGTTGCATCTCGCATTAGTGTCACCTTTGACCTGCTGATATAAAACTTGTTCCTATTTAAATCGGTTTCATAGGGCGAAGCGTCAGCGTTTACACCCATGAGGTTTTCCAGGAGCTACCGACAGTTTATGGGTACATTTGTCAGATAATTTGGACACCAGTCGTTCCTGTGATGGGGACAGTTAAATACAATATGATACAGGGGAAGTACAAATGGTTTTGACTAAAAAGTGAGAAAGGAAAAGATCATCATCAAAGATCATGTTAGCCAGTGATAGTAGGCGCTTAGCGATTGCAGTTTGGCTCTGCTCTGGTGTACTTTCATTTAAAGCTTTAGCGAGGTTCACTCCTGTACATACATCAGACCAGCAATACGACATCTAGAGTAGGCTCGCATGACCACGCCCCTTTTTGGGGGAAAACAATCCCGTGTCCCTCATAGACGGTAAAATAGAAGAAGTTGAAACATGTCTCCAAACTTCTACTTTAAACAAAATGGTTATAGTAATAATGCTGCTGAAGAGTTGCTGTGTAGTTGGTTGCACCAACAATAAATCCCAAAACGCTGATCTCCGATTTGTTCCCCTGTTGTAACCTCAGAAAGATATAATAGAGGGGCTTTGTGGTAATGTATGCGAATGCTCAAGTTCAGGCAAGGTCGTAAAATGATTATTAGACATGTGTATAAAACAAATGTTTGTATAACAAGAGATGAATGCATACAAACTGCAATCCAGACATAAGTCAAATTGCATTGGAGTCTATGGGATCTTGGGTTTTCCTTCCCCCAAAAGGGGGCGCGGCCTTGACATTTTGCGAAGTAAACGTATGTGCCAGTCTGATGTAAACCAGTTCCCAAACAAAAAACATTTTTATTAATTTAGGTTCATATATCTGATTTTTTCCAGTGGCTAAGCAAAATATTAGCAATGGATTTTAAACCAACTGTCCAATTAAAAAATACGGTAATATGAGTGACCCTCGGGTGAATGAGAGGATAGTTGTTCCCCGGTAGATTTCAGTTTTAACTGGACAGATAAATGATACTCTCTGGGTTTAATCATACAGCAGTCTGCAATTGAAACAAAATGCACTTGATCTTCATCTTTGAACAACAAGAGCGAGAGAACAAATGGCCGAACGAACAAAATGAAAGTAAAGACGAAAAACAACAAATGTTCCTCTCATCTGGATTCAAGTTACTTTGGCATCAGAACATTTTTATTTCAAAGAGTTTCAAAGAGACAGGAATATCAAATGGTAAAGTTTGAAAGGCCAAAATAAATCCCTGTGTTATGAGTTTGTATTAAAGTTCATGCAGTGTTAAACCAAAGTACATTTTAGAGCACTTCCAGTCCTACTTGTCTTCCATTCCTGACATCTGAACTTAGAAAATAGAAAAGCCTTCTCCCTACGAGGCGTTCGCCGCTCTTTATACTTCCCGGTTCACAATTACAATTATTGGATTCCATACAATTTGATTTTGTGCTGACCATCACGAAAAATATGTGAAATTCGTGTCTATGTACACGGATCAATTTTGTGACTATTTCACCAACTGCTGTGCGACTGGGCTGATATGGCATAGTTTATTTTTCTTTTGTAGGTTTTCTTTTTAGGATGGTGAAGTTTAGTTTAGTAAGACTTCCAGATGACTTTTAGCACAAAGATTAATGCGCAAAATGCTGAAAAACTGTGAACTGATGTTGATAAGGACGTACACTACGATATCATCAATATCATGTTTCAGGACTTCGGGGGCTCCGTACTGAACAAATCAGATTAAATCAACACCATATAGATTTAACTGCATTTCCCATGTAGACAGAGTTAAGAGTTGGAACAAAACAAAACAACGAGTTTTGATTCCAACATCAACAACAACAACAGTGAGGTGTCAAAGGTCAAAGAGGCAGATCCATTACATCAGTTTTTGAACAAAATCACAATCAGTCCACTTGTAAAGTTACTTTTTAGCTACTCCTTAGCTAAACATTATTGAAATGTATTAGATTACTTATTCAAGCAGTTTCCTCCCCAAGCATCAACCTTGACCAAATTATCCAATCACACGCTCTCCCGCCAAAACCTCACCTAACCCAAAACATTCCTTTCTGTTTACTAACCCCTTTTTGTCTCCTTATTTACCCCTTTCTTCTTGTTTTTTTTTTATTTTCTTACCATTTTCTTTCATGGTTGTCATACCGTAATCAAAAATCAAATGATGCATTTTTATTTTTGACATTTGGTTGGAACAGAAAAAGAGAAGTGACTGAAAACTTGTGGTGTGGAATAAAACGATGATCAAACATGAAGGAGATATTGGGAGAATTAATGTTGTTCCACTCTATGTATAAAAGAAGAAAAAAAATCAATAAAGAAATCACAATGGTCTTATCCATGTACAACTTATCTTCCTGTTATTTTTTCTCTACTAAAAAATATCCTCATGGGACACGCAATCGGGTGGGTGGCGCCCACTCAGCCATTGAAAAAAGCAGGTTACCAAAGTAAGCTAATCAATAAGGTTATGAATAATGTGAACGAGTCAACGTTATCTGTGCTAAGTTTGGAAATAACTGAAAGGTTTAGTTCGGATTTTTTTGAAGTGGAGTTGTATGAGGTTACTGTTTTTTGTGAATTGAGTCTGGTGGCTTTGAAGAGAGCTAAATAACGGCTTCCTCAGAAAGGGCTGTCTGATGGCGAGATAAAGCAGCTGTGGACGGGAGCAGAAAAACGTATTTTAGCTACCTAAAAAAAAATCGATATCAGTTTAAGTGTACGCTATATATGGAATATATTCACTGCTTTACGTGGCTTGTTTAGTTGAAACTTCTAAAAGGTAAAATAAAAGGAAAATCACAAATACATTAAAAAAGAAGACCATGATGGGCATCATGTTTGTTCATCCTCTGCTTGTCCTTGATATTTTTCTCCATTTGCTGCTGCAAACTAATTTCCCTACAGAGATGTTTAAAATCTGCTCCAATATTTTCTTTTAGAAGTCAGGTCAGTCTTTCCTCTCACCTGCTCATTTTCCCCTCTCTTCTTTCCAACCACTCCATCCATCAATCCATCTATTTCGTCCCGTCTCCTTTGTCTCTAATGACTCTATCACCTTCTGTGTCTCTTTCTACATCTCTTGTCCCTTCATTCTTTTCCCCTCTCTGTGTGTAATCATCCCAGCATCCATCTCCTCTCATCAATCCACCTCGTCACTTCTCTCCTTTAACCTCCCCCCTCTCCTCTTTTAATCACTCCATCCCATCCTTCCTCTCTCTCCGTTGCCAAGGAAACAGCAGTCCATTCTGTAGCTGTTAATCTTGTGACATTGTCTTTCTATTACCTGTGGGTCAGATGCCTGATAAGGAGGACAAAGGGTGGGAAACCGAAGAGCGACTCGCTTTAAACGTTTGTAAAATGTTGGTCTTCATTAACGCGAGTGAATTCTGGCGGTGACACAACAGCCTGCAGGGAAATGTGTTTACTGTGGTAAACAAATACACTCATACAAACTCTCCAGGACAGCAGACCTGCAATAAATCCTGTCTTTGTGAATGTCCAGGTTTTGTTGACACCATCTGATAAGAGTTGATTCAATCTTGTGCTCATTGTGGAGGCTGCTGTTGTGTATCACATTTACCTTTATAGTAAATATCCTGGAATCCCTTACGCCCCATTCACGCATACAGACTCAAACACTGGAGACGTAAAACCATTCATTGGGAATTGAGGCTTGAAAATAATAATGGCCCTGGTCACCACTACTGTCCAGCTTGTTTCCCAGTGTCTCTTGTGTCTTCCCTACCCCTGTGTTTCCAGCTCTCCCCCGTCCGTCTGTGTCGGTGTGTGTTGGCGTGGGATCCCTACTGCTCATTCACCTCACCTGTCCAGTCTGCACAGCTGCTTTCCATCGACTCCTCAACTCCACAGTATATCTACTCCGGTGTTGTCAGGCTATTAAATAGGCGTTATCAGTCGCTATAAGCCCCATAGATGTGAAAAGAGCACGACAGCGACCTCTAGCGATCTTAGTAATTATGTCAGGAGCAGAAGAGGAAGCCAGGCGCTGTAGTATAGACGGTATGAAACTCCATAAAGGGGCGGAGGTCGGGGACGAAGGATGGGACACAAATCACAGTGTTCATAGTTATTCTAACCCAAAACATGGTGTTTTTCCCTAAACTTGTAGTTTTATTGCCTAATCCTAACTGGGTTGTTTTTGCCTAAACCTAAAGAAGTTGTAGTTTTATTGGCTAAACCTAAAGAAGTTGTAGTTTTGTTGCCTAAACCTAAAGAAGTTGTAGTTTTGTTGTCTAAACATAAATAAGTTGTAGTTTTCTTGCCTTATCCTAAAGAAGTTGTAGTTTTCTTGCCTAAACCTAAAGAAGATGTAGTTGTATTGCCTAAACCTACCTGTTTTTTTTGCCTAAACCTAAAGAAGTTGTAGTTGTATTGCCTAAACCTACCTGTTTTTTTGCCTAAACCTAAAGAAGTTGTAGTTGTGTTGCCTAAACCTACCTGTTTTTTGCCTAAACCTAAAGAAGTTGTAGTTTTGTTGCCTAAGCGTAACAATTTTTTTCCCTAAACTTAAAAAAGTTGTAGTTTTATTGCCTAAACCTAACATTTGTTGTTGCCTAAACCTAAAGAAGTTGTGGTTTTATTGCCTAAACCTACCTGTTTTTTTGCCTAAACCTAAAGAAGTTGTAGTTTTGTTGCCTAAGCCTAAATAAGTTGTAGTTTTGTTGCCTAAACCTAAAGAAGTTGTAGTTTTGTTGCCTAAGCCTAACTATTTTTTCCCTAAACTTAAAAAAAGTTGTAGTTGTATTGCCTAAACCTACCTGTTTTTGTTGCCTAAACCTAAAGAAGTTGTAGTTTTATTTCCTAAACCTACCTGTTTTTTTGCCTTATGTTTTTGCCCTACGTTACGTTACGTTAGCTAACAAGCTTCAACATGTCTCTCTCGAAGCCAAAGATACAAAAAAGTTGATTGTAATAATTGCCAATTTCAGAGTGAATGAACCAGCAAGTATTTATCTAATTTACCAGCCACAAGGATAAAGTGAAAGAAAAGGAATGCGCATGACTAGTCTAGGTTCCAAGTAGTAATATATCTATTAACATACTATAAGAGTTATTTACAACCATTAATTGACAAAGTATTTCATGTACTGTATTGTAGAAGTGTCTCACTCTGTCAGTTGTTCAAAACGAAAGTTAATTTTCTGCTTTCTTGTCCCATGCATGTTGACATTCAGCCATTACTTCCTTGTTTGATACCACACTTCCTGATTCCTCCCTCCTCTAACCTTTCCCCTCGCATCCCCATCTCTCTAGCTCCCTCCCATGTTTTTATTTTTTTTGCTGAGTTAGCACGTATGCCCTTTTCTTTCCCCCCACTTTCTCTTCTCTCTCCTGAATTTTATTTCACGGTCTCTTAATTATTTTCTTTCATCCTTCTCTCTCTCTCTCTCCCTCTACTCATCTATCATCTCTCCTAACTCCTTCTATCTCCTCCTGCAGTTTTTCATCCAACAATTTTTTGTACTTAATTTCCTTTCTCCCCTCCTCCCCGTTTGTCTGCCTCCTCCACTCCTTCCTTTGTCTCCACCCTTCCATCCTTCCCAGTTTACCTCTATTGCTTTCCTTTAGTTTTTATCTACCTCTCCTTCTGTCTTCCCTGCCCTCTTACCTTCCATTCTTCTTCCTCTCTGTTCTCCCTCTTTTTTTTTTCCTTCTAATTTCTCTTTTACTTTAGTCCTCGCTCCCTCTCTTTCTTTCTGTGTAGAAATCAATGGTTGTTCTCTCAATAGGAGGTCACGGGGGTTGCAGGCGCTGGCGTCCCGGCTTTTCAATTACTAGCAGCCTGCAGTCACCACAACACACACACACACACACACACTCACCAACACACACACACACACCTTTCGTCCTGAACAGCCCTTCCCCCACTGAGCTGACCGGCCGCCAGACAGTGAGTAAAGATTTCAAAATTAAAGGAGAACAGTTTTGGATGTTGAAAAGAGAGAGCAAAAGAGAGAGGGGGAAGAAGTCAGAATGAAGGACAGTGGAGAGAAAAGAGGAGGAATAAGAAGAGGAGGTAAGATAGGACAGGTAGAGGTCTTTCTCAGTCCGTCTTATAGGTCCTTGTGTTGGCATTCAGCCAAGTGCGGTCCAAATGCACATAATACCTGGTACGAGAGATATTGGCCAATCACAGGTCATTTCAGAGAGAGAGAGCGTTACTATTGGCTGTTCATTCAACGGAGGCAACTGTCAATCACTCGCAATCTCCGATCAAACGCTCAAACTAGGCAGCGCTGATCAAATATGATTTAAAATTCTGTTACTGTAATGCCTATTTCTCTCCTCAAATGTTTTCAGAAACATCTTGTAGTGTACTGTTGAGCTGTTAAATGAGAAAGGTTCCTCCGGCTGGTGGGCGGTGCTTGGTATTTCCTCAACTTGATCTCAACATGGCTGCCGGGTCACAAACTTTCTGATTTTACAGCTAAACAGTACACTACTAAGATGTTTCTGAAAACATTTTACGTAAGAAATAGGCATTACAGTAACAGAATATTGATTCATATTTGATGAGCGCTGCATAGTTTGACCATTTGATCGGAGTTCGCGAGTGATTGACAGCTGCTCAGAGACGGCAAGGCTCCAGCTCGGCTCTGATTGGTTGTTTTGCTTCGGTCTGTGAAATTTTGCAGATGCCATTAGGACACAGAGGCACACAATCTTTTTCAGATTACCTGTCTCATGCACTCCTCTCAGGATATAGTGACTGTTTTATAAAAAAATAACTTTGTTTTAAATCATATTTGCTCCATTTCTACCTACTATGTGTGTGGTCACGCCCAATGTGGGTGAAAACAGAAAATATTCAGTAAATTGACCGTTGATTTAAGATTATTTTGCCACATAACAAATGTACAGGTGTGTGACGGGGGAAGAGCTCAAAGACAAGACGAGAGGAGACTAGCGGAGAGGAGACAAGGGGACGATGAGAGAGGAGATAGGAGATCTGGAGGAGGAGACAAAAAGAGGAGAGGTAAGAGATGATGGAATATCTTGGGGGGGAAAGAAGAAGACATGAGATGAAGAGAGAAAAACCAAGAGGAGAGGAGGCAAGGATGCAAGAGATGAAAGGAGAAAAAAAGGTCAGGGAGGTGGACAAGAGGAAAGAGAAGGTGAGGACAAAAAAAAGAAGGAATTAAAATGAAAGGAGAGATTGCAGCTGGCTCAGATTCAGGGGGGAAGAAGAGGGGAGGAGGAGGAAGAGGAGGAGGAGGAGGAGGAGGGGGAGAGAAGGGGAGGAGGCACCCAGCCCGGCGCCCTCAGGGGTTATTGGGTCGTGGACAGCCAATCTCTCTCAGCTTAATCAACAGCAGCAGAGGTGATTGCAACACCGCAGGGGACTGCTGGGAAAAAAAAAAAAAAAGATGGAGGGAGGGGGAGGAGGAGAGGTGGAGGTGGAGAGAACGAGATAGGAATGAATGGGAAGGTGTGGAGGGAAGGGGGGGGGACAGAGCTGGAAGATGAGGAAAAGATTGGAAAAGGAGGGAAAACGGGGGTGAGGACGGAGAGACGGAGAGGAGGAAAGGGCAGGACAGAAGATTGGGGAAGATAAGAGGGAGCAAAGGGAGAGGAGGGTGATTCAGGGAGGAAAAAAAGAGGAGGAGAGGTAAAGGGGAAAAGGTGGGGGAATTATGGGATGAAAGTAGGAGGAAACAGGAGAGGGAATAAAGAAGAAAGATGAAGAGGAGAGAAACAGATGAGAGTGAGAGAGTTCACTAAAGTGATGACTATTTATTTTTTGAGGACATGACTGCGTAGCGCACAATTGTGTAAACTGAAAACCACATATGTGAACCTCAGTGTGGCGCTATTGGAAACATCAAGGGAGCAATAAAGTCAGTAGGATTTGTGGTCTGGGAACCATATATATCTGTTACATAAAAGCCCTTCTTGGGACAGGACTGTATATAACGATGAACGACATAACAGCCCCCCAAAAGTGATGCCAAAACATCTCCATCGCCCCCTGGTGGCTGGCTGCAGTATAGGTCATAAATCCCACCCCCTTCCATGTTAGTGGATGGGACATGGGTCAAACTAAAAAGTCAAAGTACACGTTTGGTTTTAATATGATGTTATAAAAAGGGGGTGAGACGTCACGATTGGACAACACAGTCTCACAGCAGTTCGTGAAATAGTCACGAAATTTAATCTATTTGATTCGTGTACATATACACGAATTTCCCTTTTTCTTTCGTGACGCTCAGCACGACTTTCAACATCATATTTTTCATGCGTTTTCCTACGAAAGTCCAGCAACACTTTTCATACGTCAGCAGACTAATTTGCCTAATCTTCGCCAGTCTTTAGACCGCGATGGAAACGCAGACAACAGTGGGCTGAAGGAACCTTTTAGTTCCTTGAAAAGTAGTACCGGGAACTAAAAGTCTTTTTGGTGGAAACCCGGCTATAGATCGAACACTTATTAATTAAAAAGGGAACTTGCAACATCGCGTTGGCCAGTGTATTCTGTCATTTCTGTGTTCTGATTGGTTGGTATTGGGTCCTGGCAAGGCTCACTGTCTTTGGTCTCCAAAGCACAGTCATCGGTGGATGTATCTCACAGTGCGATCCATGACCACCATTTTCTATTGACGACCAATTTTTCACCACATAGCTTTCACCCAAGATAGCCCAAAATTGCAATCCTTCTGTATATGAGCTTTACATGAAGAAGCCACACAACACCAGTCACAGTTTTTTTTTTTTTTGTACTTTATTTTTAAGGAAGACTCGTCGTTATGTGTAATCGCACTGCTAATACCATGTCTCTCAAAATACAAAAAAAAACAAAAACATGTTAAAACAGGAGACAAAGATGATCTGTGTGGTCTGGAACACGATCAAAAAAATAAATAATTCCAAACAACAAAAAGTACGCTAGAGCTGCAACAAAGCTGTAGCGTCTTTGTTATATGTACAACGCAATCTCCGCTAAATGCATTTTCAGCTAAACACACACACACGCTGATCAAAACTCTTAAACACACAGAGTTGTCAAAACGTACACACAGAGGATAATTGAAAATAAATAAGAAAACATGTTGGTGGAGGAAAAACCCATCCATCACAGACATTCGCATGTGTTCCTGCTGTGACCTGAGCATTTTTGCCATTTCTGCACAAATTGGACTTTTTCCAAGTGATAATTGTATAAAAGTGACAGTTTGGGTTTTTGAAGGATTTTACTCTGAGTAATGTAGTCCTTAAAAAGAAAAAAAAATCACTATCAAACCTGTGGAAGAGCACTGAAAGCACAAAGTCACACAAAGAAAGTTTCTATTGAATGAAAATATGTGTTGTAAAGTGCATTGCTGTATGTATTACACAGTGGAAGCAGATACATATACCAACTAAAGCAACTGCACAATACAAGCAAGAATTTTTGCCGGTTACCAATGGTTACAACGTGTTGCCATGTTCAAAGAGTGACTAAGAGAAAGTCGGAAAATTTAAGTGCTGGTAGGCGGTATAATTAAGCTACACATGATTAGAAAAAAACGTGATTCTCTTCCAACATGGTAACTTGTTGGTAATCAATGGCAACCACATCCGAAAGCAGCAATGTATGCTGTCGGTACTGACTGGTAAAAGGCTAATCCGAGTGTGACAAAGCTCCTCCAAATGTGAAACGCTAAAGTTAGCGGACCAGCTAGCGAGGGAGCACTATTGAGTGCTACAGGAATGAGTCCTAAAACCCGGAAATGAGTTAGCATTTTAGCACTTCTGGTTCACTCGTCTTGAAGTCAAGGGTTTTTTTTAAATGGGTTTTTAGTTAGATGCCTGAAATAAGGTCTGTGGTTAACACAAGCTGAAGAGATTTTAACGTTTTGTTCTACGATATAAAATACGTTACGTAAAAAAGGTGGTTGCTAAATGAGACTACTAAACGTCATCACGCCGTCTCGTCGTGTCTCGTCGTGTCTCGTCGTGTCTCGTTGTGTATACTCGTGCTCATGCAACCGTGGTGTAGTTCGTTTATAGCCAGGCGTTAGCTTTTTACTTCTGGCAATTGCATTCACACTACAAAAATCAGTTCATTTGTTAAGGTTATCTTGCTGAACAAAACGTGCAAGTATCATAAACGTTTGTTTGCCACAGAGCTTATTTTCTGAAATAATCCAAAACCCAATGGAAAAATCCCATTGGCTTTTTGTCGAGGGAACCCGGTGCAATGCTAACTTCCTGGTTGGCCTACAAAAATACGTCATCCCTGGAGCACTCTATGGCAACCACATCCAAAAACAGCAATGTATGCTGTCTGTACTGACTGGTCCGAGTGTCCTCCCAAAGTAAAACGCTAAAGTGAGCTGACTAGCTAGCGAGTGAGCACTATAGTGCACGAGTTATTTGGCTACATAGCAAGCGAGCTAACAAGCATAGCAAGCTAGTGTTGTTGCTGCTGTATTGGGGCCACATCTGGAGGAGAACCGGAGGAACGGGAATATATTCCGACATGGGAGTGTTCGTGCATTGTTCCAAAAATGGTTACCCCCATCGTTAGCCTTGTGCTCACTCACAGCATTTAAGTAGCCTACGTTAGCTACTTCTTTTTTATCACATCACATATTTGTAGCGTTTTTTTCACACGTGAAATACAGATATACACAGTGTACAGCTGCTTAATTATTTAAATCGATCTACTGTCCTCTAATATTGGATAGTTTTATTATATGCAACTATTCCAGTGATGATTGTAGAACCACCTGTTTGCTGACACTTAGCTCGCTAGCTCACCCTCTATCTAGTTAGCCCGCTGTTTGCTAAACTTGTGCAGTTAAGAGTTCATTTACGACAGTTTGGAATATAAAACACTGGTCAGGATGTTTTATTCTGGTTTTCCACACGGGGAGAGAGCTGGCCAAGATCACAGCAGGAACATGCAAATTCATATTTCAGGGTGGATTCTTCCTTGTCAGCATTTTGGTTAAGCACACGTAGAAATTAACATAAAGCACAAGTCCAGTATTTCTAGTTAGCCAGTGTAAAAGGCACATTATCATGGCATAACAGGACGAAAACAGTAGAGGGGGATCAGGGTCAGAGGTGAAGTTACTACCCATAAAAAGTGTAAGGTTTTAGTCTCATCCTGAATGGGACAGCAGATGGGAATCGAACCTGTGAAACCTCAAGACATTTTCTGGAGCTGTAGCACCTGACGGCAAAACAAAATCTAATTTAACCTATTGACTAATGAGATTAAGTTTTTTCACATTTAGTTTCTGTACTTTGATCAGGGAGGTGCGAGTGGATGAAACTGCGTTGAGGTTTAGGCAGACCGAAAGTTAAATCTTATCTCTGCTACTTCTCTGCATCTTGCTATTGAAGGACAATGCCGGCGTCATTGTGTTTTTTTTGCTTGTTTACGTTTCTCCTTCATTTTCTGCTCTTATCACACCTACAAGGATATGATATTATATGAATTAAATGTAAAAAACATTTTGTCTTGTCACCTGAAACTGAAACTGTACAGCATACATAGTGTGCTCATAGTAATGGGACAAAAGGCTTTAGCTAATTGCGAAATATGTTGCAAAATCAGACATATATTTCGATATTGATGAATCAAAGTATTAGATCAGTATTGATAATGAACAGTAGTATCTGCACGTAATTAGCTCAGAGGCTCAAAACGACTTTCAGTAACTTGTTCAGTAATTAGTGAGAGGATTCAAAGAGGAAACTACAGACGTCACCACGGGGGAAATTAAGCATTTATGAGCTGTAATCCGTACGCGTAGTTTAACAATCTGCAAAAAATCCAAAAATTTAGAATACGCAGACTTTAACTTTAAATTTTTCAGACATATATTTGTAGAAACAGCATCTAAAACTCGAGCCCGTGTGGGCGTTTCCAACAGCATCTGTTGACAGATGATCGAGACACCCTGTCAACTTCCTGCTGACTGGAGAATCATGCTGGTATGGCCTACGAACATTGATACAAAGCCTTATTTTCCCGAGCATAGCGAAGTTGGGAACCACTATCATCCATTTGGGAAAAGACTGTAGCGTTAATATGTATTTCAAAACCAGTAGCACTTGTTCTGTCTCCTGAAGCTGCAATACAGTTTTACATTTCAGCAGTGGTTCCCAACCTTTTTCTTTCAGTTAAATGTTTTTGAAAGGCTAAACGCCAACAAATATGGAATGAAGCGTGTGTCAGTGTGCTGACTTGACTATGACTTGCCCCAAACTGCATGTGATTATCATAATGTGGGCATGTCTGTAAAGGGGAGACTCGTGGGTACCCATAGAACCCATTTTCATTCACATATCTTGAGGTCAGAGGTAAAGGGACCCCTTTGAAAATGGCCATACCAGTTTTTCCTCGCCAAAATTCAGCGTCAGTTTGGAGCGTTATTTGGCCTCCTTCGCGACAAGCTAGTATGACATGGTTGGTATTAATGGATTCCATAGGTTTTTTCTAGTTTCATATGAAATGCGCAAGTCGCGTTAATGCGTTAAAGAAACAATTGTGTTATTATGATTTCAGTTATACCTGTGCAAATCTAGTTTTGACAGCCTCAGAGCAGACAAATCCTGGCGCCCGACCCCAGGTTGGGAACCACTGCTGTAGTGTTCGAAGTGTAGGAAGCCGCCCTCTTCATTATGTTAATCTAGTTTATTTTACTGCAACAACATGATTTGCTTTCTTCTCTTTAATCAGCCTTGTTTATATTGACTTACTGAGCTGGTGCCTGTCAAAATCAAGAATTGCGTAAGTCTTGTTTTGTGGGCTACACATGTAGAGAGGTGAACAGCTCAATTTTCCCTTTTTCAGTTTTTGGATTTGTTATCAGCGGCGGACGGTCAATATTTCAGCATACGAAAAGCAAAAAACAAGAGCTTGTAAACCATCTCACAATACCCCTTTGATAGACTAGAGCTTCACGCTGGTTTACTGTAGAAATTACGCAACATCCTTTATTTATTAGCTCTGTACAGCACCAACATTGAATAGATGCTGGATTAATGCAATAACTGATACTAATTTTTTTTAAATTAAACATTTAAGTAAACTCGAACTTGAATCCCTAAAGTAGCACTTTTCCCTCTCTTAAGCGCAGTGGTATCCACCTATCAGGCAGCAGTGTTTTGAGAAGCACCAACCTCCTCCAATCACATTGCAAGGATTGCAGCAGGATGGGCGGGTGTTACTGGCTGGCGGGTCAATGGCGTGAAGGGACAGGTGAGAAGGCGGGGGGAAGAGAAACAGCCAACCGCCCAGATCCCTTGTGTGTGGTGTCGTCGTTGGCGTCGTCGTGGCCGACTGTTACTCGTTTAGCACCAGCAAGAAGAGAAACAGGGTCTCTGGTTGGGGTTTGCAGGGGCTAAGCAAATGGAATGTAACCAAGAGAGCAGCAATAAAAAAAAAAAAAAAACTAGTGCAAGGCTTTTCCCTGTAGCTTTGAGGTGATGTTAGCAGTTTCTGCAGAGTGTCAGCTCTTATATCTGCACGGACTTTTGCCAAATGGTATCCGCAAATCCTTATTTAGGGCGTTTGTTTTAATCTGTGCCGGTTGGGAGGTATTTACCAAATTAAATAAAATATTCAGGTAATCTGAGGTGAGTGTTAAGGGCAGATATGGTCTTCCGGTGGACCCCATGGGACCTTATTTCAGAAAAATATGCGCCATGAATCACACATATGATGTTTGTCAATTTAAAAGATAATTTTTCTGTTTGTCGTAAAACTGTTGAAGTATAAAATACGTAATTAGAAAGACTACACACCCAGAAGTCGCGTAAGGGACGTCTCTCTCTCTCTACGAAGCTACGATGCCTGTGTGTTTCGTACAGGGATGTACTCACACCAGCAACGGGTCTCGCTCGTTCTTTCTCTTCCCGGATGATAAAAAGACCAGGAGTCGCTGGAAAAAAAAACATCAGGTAAGATAACGTATTATTTGTGCCTGGTCATAGCTAAGTTAGCCAGCTAGCTAGTGTCGGTGACGTATAATGTGTGAGACGAGAGATGTGGTTCACTGAGCGGTTTCACGCAAAACTAAATGCTACTACGACAAACTTACGACAAACTGCGACTTTCTTGACTTGCAAAATTATGTTTTAAATTGACAAACATCGTATGTGTGATTCGTGGCGCAATTGATAAAGGGATCAAAAAAATATTTATCTCGCTCCGTTGACTACTGTTCATACTATTTCTGAAATAAGGTCCAATGGGGTTCACCGGAAGGGGCGGGACTTCGCCTCTCTATTCAATATTCTCAATCTGTCAAATTTTGGTGTCGACTGGTCTATTGAAAAGAGGTTTTTTCTTATTTTCTACAAATCCCATGAAAAGAGCAAAACCAAAAATACATTTTGTTTATAATATTCATTATATTATATTCTAATATTATAATTGTTTCTAATTTGTGATCGATTTTCTGCCCGGAAGATATTTTATATATATATTTATTTATATTTTTCCCATAAAGTAAAGTACTTGCTGTGGTTAAACTCCTCCCGTCCGACGTGTAGGTACCAATAAAACAAATGTCAAAATGTATTCGCAGAAATCATTTGTCCAGTTCTTCATGTTGTGTTTTCTATGGAACTGACACTCTTGCTGGAGAGACGGTGTGTATTTACGTATGTGTGTGTGTGTGTATATATGAGTCTTCTGTTTATCAAAGAAGGCCTTACGTTTCTTCACAGGTAGCATTGTTGCAGGAAGGGCACCACAGTGTGTGTGTGTGTGTGTGTGTGTGTGTGTGCTTCTATGAGAGTGGCTGGCTGGCGAAGAAGGCCTTGGTTTCTCCACAGGTGGGGTTGGTGCACAGCGGGCAGCGGAGGGTCAGCTGACGGGAACAGGGCTCGTTGGATTTCAGGTGGGACTGGACCAGGTCTGCCAGAGCCTGGACAGGACCAACGGAATACATTCAATAATTGAGACAGAGATAAAAAGAGACTCTCCCTTCTTCTTCTTTTGTTCACTAGTTATTTCCAGTCGCTTTGCTGATTTTCCACCAATGTTAATCTGCAACACTTCCTGAACATGTTTCACATTAAAAAGTACCCATTTTTTGACCTCTAGTTGAGCTATGGAGGTGTTTTTCTATAAGTGGTAGGGTTGGGCCTGTGTGTAAAAAATTTCAAATATGACACTAAAGCCAGGAGACGGTTAATTTAGCTTAGCATTAAGACTGGAAGCGGGTGTTTATTAGTGAGCTTTAAAAGGTGCTGGTAGGCAGGGTTTTTTTTTTTTTTTTACCATTGGACAGAGCCAGGCTAGCAGTTTCCCCCCGTTTCCAGTCTTTATGCTAAGCTAAGCTAACCAGCTGCTGGCTGTAGCTTCATGTTTACCTACAAACAATGACAGTAGTATCAATCTTCTCATCTAACTCCCGGCAGGAAAATGGATATGTGTATTAACTAAGAGCATGTGAGTGGTGAGTATGACGTGACTGTTGTTGTACTGATGGAATTTGTGCGATGGAAATGTGCATTTTACTGAATTAACAATATGAGCCATTAGAGTGCAGGTAATTCCACCCCCCCCCCCTCATTGTTTTTTACCTGACCTTTACTTTAGAGAGTCCTTTATATGTTTGTGCTGGTTATGGCTATTATTTGATTAAAACTTTTATTTGAGAATTTATAATATGTGCATATACTTGAGGTTTTGGCTTTTTAAACACATGCCAAAATAAAAAATAAATGAATAAATAAAAAAATTACTCAATAAATAAATAAATGTCATTAAATGTAGAAAAAATAATAGAAAAAATAAATGTAGCCATTAACTAATTGATAAAATGTGACAAATTGATATTTCTGTATTAATTTGCTTCTTTATTAATTCCCTTATTTATTTACTCTTCTGTTTAATTTTCTCTTTTATTTATTTATTTATGTATTTAATTTTATACAATTTTGAATGTATTTATTTATTTTTGATAGATAAATAAAGAATCACATTAAAACAAAAATATAAATTTATGTCACATTCCCTAATTTATTTACTCTTCTGTTTAATGTTTCCCTTTTATTTATTTATATATTTAATTTTATAAATTTTTAAATTTATTTTTCTCCACAGAGAAGAGGCAAACGAATATTCTGACAGAATTCAGGTAGCAATTCAGGAGAAAGAATATAAAAATATAAAAATAAAAAAATATAAATATAAATGAGGAGTGACATACAGTAAGTAAGCTGATTGTACAAGATAGACAAAAAGCAAACCCCTGACACCAGCCAGGCTCTGCAGGAAAAATTGTGATGAATGTATTTTTTTTTTTTTTTTCCAGCGGCTGCTGCTTGCAGACGGCAGCAGACTGATGCAGCTCACTGAGAAACTAAAACCACACCAAGGAAACCATCCTTCAGTAACTACCAACTAATCATCCTCTGGATATTGATTTATACACTCACACACACATACACACACACACACACATACACGCTCTCAGAGACTTGGCGAGGGGTCTCTGAGCGCGGCGGGTTTGACCAGCCAGCCAGCCGGGCGGTTCAGTTCTACTGTAGTCAGCTCTAAAGGTTCCCATTGATCTGCCCCCTTTCTTTAATAAACCCTGCACACACATGCACGCACACACACACAGCTGGAGGAGTTGACGGTTGTGAGAAAGGTTGCTGGGTTGAGGATGAAGGGAAGGAAAGAGGTGGGATGGGAAAGGAAGGAAGGATGGATGTAAGAAAGGAGACGAGGGAGAGGAAAAGGAAAGGAAGGAAGGAATCCATTTATTGACCATCTCCTGCCTGGAGTTCACTTACTTCACAGCACCTTCTGCTGCTGTCTCCTTTTCTATTATTAGAGCCCTGCCTGTCTTCCTACAGTCTTCCCTCCTTTTTAATGTCTTCCTTCTTCCAATCCTGTATGCATTTCTCATTATTTTCATCATTTCCTAACTTCTTTTTACATTTCGCCCTCTATATCTTCCTCTCTCTGAAAGCTGAAAGTCTGTTCTCGTTTGTAAAATACAGACATGCTCCTTTATCAACACTTAAACCTGCTGTAAATGTGTTGTGTGTTGATGAGTGAGCTCAGTTTGTGTGTGTGTGTGACACGTACCTGCATAAAGAGAGGGTTCCCATTCAACGACTCTGCTCTCCTGATGTTCTCCACCCCACACTGGAGACAGAAAGGACGACAGTTTATATTATCGAACCAAACATGCAAAATAGTTTATATCCATACTGAAAACATGTCACTGAAGTCAAGAGAATGATGTGGAAAAAAGTCTTTTCATTTTGTCACTCCTCGAGGACTTCAAGAAACGAAATGACTTTGTTCTGAGTTTCCAGTTATTTTCAACAGCAGGTTTCCTTTTGGAGTGAAACTCCTCTTAAGTGTGGACAGTGAGGACATGTTTGAAAAATGAGGACATTTTAGAAAAGTGAGGACATGTTTGGAAAAATTAGGACATTTTAAAATAGTGAGGACTTTGGACAGTGAGGACATTTTATGAAGTGAGGATATTGGACAGTCAGGACATTTTTGAAGTCAGGACATGGTTGAAAAGTGAGAAAATTTGGGGAAAATTACATTTTTAGAAAACTGAGAACATTGGACAGTGAGGACATTTTTGAAAAGTGAGGACATTTTTGTAAAGAGGGGGCATTTTTTAAAAGTTAGAACATGTTAGGACAGTCACGACATTTTTGGACAGTGAGGACATTTTTGAAAACTGGGGACATATTTGGACAGTGAGGACATGTTTGAAAAGTGAGGACATGTTTGGACAGTGAGGACATTTTTTAAAATTGGGGACATATTTGTATAGTGAGGACATGTTTGAAAAGTGAGGACATTTTTGGAAAATGAGGACAGCTTAGAAAAGTGAGGACATTGGACAGTGAGGACATTTTTAGACATTAAGGACATTTTTGGAAAATTAGCACATTTTGAGAAAAGAGGGGCCATTTTTGAAAAGTGAGTACACTTTTGGACAGTGAGGACATTTTTGAGAAGTGGGGACATATTTGGATAGTGAGGACATGTTTAAAAGGTGAGGACATGCTTGAAAATGGGGACATTTTGGAATGTCTGAACATTTTTGAAAAGTGAGGACATGCTTTGAAAGTGAGGACATGTTTGGATTTTCAGGACATGTTTGAAAAGTGAGGACATATTTGGACAGTGACGACACGTTTGAAAACTGAGGCCATTATGGAATTACCTTCTTTTAGGATTGTTTTTGATTATGGTTGAGGCTTGGGAATGAATTGTGTATTATGTCAGGGGCTCTCACAAGTATAGACATACAAACAATGGTGTGTGTGTGTGCATCTTTGTGGCACCGGTCACATTGATTAGTGGTCACCTCACTGGTGCCTTTACACAGACAGACACGCACAGGACACACGGCTGCAGCTGACAAGACTCAAGTTAAACCATCATTACAATGAACACACATTTACACACAAGGGGAAAAACAGTTTCAAATTTGCTCCCTGTTGGTGCATTCAAGGTCACTCTGACGTCAGAGGTTTGAGTGTCAGCTCAACCTTTTTCATGCAAGAAACCACCATGTTTTCTTTTCACAAATACCTCTCGCTAATTGTTTGGTTTTATCTCTTCCTTACCTCCTCCCCCAGCACCTGGCCGTACTCGATGTCCAGCTCGTGTAAAGTCTCTATGTGGTCGGAGGTGAAGGCGATGGGCACCAGCAGGATGTTCTTCTTCCCTCGCTCACACAGACCTTTAATCACGTCGTCAGTCTGGGGGCCGAGCCACTGCATGGGCCCCACCTGAACGACCAAACACAAGACACGACAACAGTTTAATTCCATTGAGGTGGAGGTTTACGGGTGACATTTTTATGTCAACATAATAAAACAGTTCGTCTATCTGGTCCAACCCTTTGACACAGACCAAATGGTCAAGGTCCTCAGAGGATGGTCCCTTTTTTATTTTAATGACCTTCCCTCTTTGTTCTAAAAATAGCTGAATCATCAGTATGTTTTTTTCTGTCCAACACTTTGATTTGGTATCTGTAATGAACACTGCAGCCCCTAGGGGGCTTCTATTTTGAACAGCCGATTGTCTGCGAGAACAATTCATGACTTGTGAATTTTGAGCCACAGTGGCCTGAGGACTAAGAGCTTTGAGGGTCCTGCTCTAATGTCGCTGCAGTATTAGATAGACGAGTGGCTCCATCTTGTGGCGTTCAAAGAAAAGAAACATTCTGAGTTGAAGTTACATAGTTATTAGGGCTGTCAATCGATTAAAATATTTAATCACGATTAATCGCAAATTAATCACACATTTATTTATCTGTTCAGAATGTACCATAAAGGGAGATTTGTCAAGTATTTAATATTCTTATCAACATGGGAGATGGCAAATATGCTTGCTTTATGCATATGTACATATATATTTACGAATGGAAATCAATTAACAACACAAAACAATGACAAATATTGTCCAGAAACCCTCACAGGTACTGCATTTAGCATAAAAAATATGCTCAAATCATAACATGGCAAACTGCAGCCCAACAGGCAACAACAGCTGTCAGTGTGCTGACTTGACTATGACTTGCCCCAAAACTGCATGTGATTATCATAAAGTGGTCATGTCTGTAAAGGGGAGACTCGTGGGTACCCATAGAACCCATTTTCATTCACATATCTTGAGGTCAGAGGTCAAGAAACCCCTTTGAAAATGGCCATGACAGTTTTTCCTCGCCAAAGTTTAGCATCAGTTTGGAGCGTTATTTAACCTCCTTCACGACAAGCTAGTATGACATGGTTGGTACCAATGGATTCCTTAGATTCCATTGGCATAGATCTAGCCTGCGTGCGTGTGTGTGTGTGTGTGTGTGTGTACTCACCCTGGACTGCCACACTAGTCTGTAAGGGTTACAGTGTCCCAGTCTCTCCATGACTCTCTGAACTGTGGCTCCCACTTCCTGAGGATATGGGTCCCCTCTGTTTACAACCTACACACACGGTACACAGGAGTAGCACTGTCAGTAGTCATACTAGTACTAGTAATAGTATCTGTATCAGAAGTAGTTTGGCAAGTAGAAGTAACAGAAATAATAGAAGTAGCAGCAGCAGCAGTAGTAGTAGTAGCAAAAACAGATATATTCAGTACCATGTATCAGTACTTAAAGGACCAGCAGTATGAGCACTAGTACTTCATGGTACTTACAGCCATAGGGAGTGAGTGTGCTGAGAACAAAATGACAACGTCGTCTCTCTTCTCTTCTGGGAACTTCAGCAGCTCGTTACGGACGTGTTCTGCAAAACACTGCACACACACACAAACATTACACACACACACACACACACACACACACATTTGTTGTATTTTTTCTGATTTTCTGTTTTACTGAAATGTGAAACTATAATAATTTTTCCTCAACTGATAAAAAAAAAAAGTTTCTGACTGATCACTGCTTCCCACCATGGAAGCCGCATGCTGAGATCTAAAAATACATTCAGGCTTGTTTGTTGCTATGATTACCAAGCATGGCCACTTTCAGCTCATTAGTTGCCATGACGACTTCTAGCCCTAGTCAATTAATTATCCAATATTTGTGTTTTTGGTTCTCTCTGAGAGGAGGAGGAAGAGCCTGATGGGCACTTTGGTTTAACTTTGTGTGTGCCTGTGTGTGACTGTGTGTGCCTGTGTGTGTGTCTAACCTCCACCAGCAGAGGGTGTGTGGGCCAACGGTCGATGACACTCCAGCGCATTTTTGGCCGGTCGCCTCTGTTGCTGTAGTAACGGTAGATGGCGTTCAGACTGCTGCCTGTTCACACGACAAACCGACAAACACATTAATATTAGAAACATGTTCCTTTACACAACAAGCACAGTCGTCTGTCAACCACTGAGCTGTGGAGGGAAATTAGTCCCAAAATGGTCACAAATGTGTGTTACATGATCAACAAATGAAAAGGAAGATTTACAAATGCGTACAGCGATTTGTGCGTAATTTTGGGGACCCACAAATCCGTGTTCCAATCTACACACAAATACCAATCAATTTGAAGACATATATAACAGTTTTACACATGCACACATACACATCCTGAATGAATATTCATATTTACGTACAGATATTTAATTTCAACTTAACAGATCTAAACATTTTCACTTTCTAAATGCTTCCTGATACGCACGGATCATTTGCCTGTGGAGTTTTGAGACTTATTTTCACGTCTCCAGCTCCAAACAGATCCACAAATGCATGCTGCGTTTAAGTACTGGTGGTGGAAAACTGGGACATCTGGGCTTTCGTGATATCGTGTGTAATTTCAAAGGGGGAAAGACGTTTTTCTAAACAGATAGAATAGCTCGTCACCCCTCGATTACAGCACACACATTTACCAACTATATACTCAACACAGTCGCCTATAAATGTAAATATATGGTTTAAAAAAGCTAGGTGTTGGACTTGTTCTTCTGCTGGGAAAACAGCCACTCTAAATTTTTCCACCAATGAGAGTCATTATCAGCGGGTAACAGGGTGGATAGCACTCTGGGTGTGGTGACACTAACGGCCACAAAACGGAAAGGTGTCAATCACTACTGAACAGCCTCAGCGCACAGCATTAGCATTATTGCTACTGTAAAGCAGCAGCTGTACTGGGGTATCTGTCAGTTTTTAATCTTATAGATTAATTTATGTAATTTCCTGTAATTGTGCCGTGTGCGACTGTCACCTGTGGTGGAGCAGCTGTACTGAGGGTACTGTGTGAAGGCCACAGCTCTCTCCACGCCGTCTTTCTCCATCTCCTCGATGGCTTCCTCCGTCAGCGGCTGAACGTACCGGAAGCCGATGTAGAACTTGTGAGGAGCTGAAGAGAGAGACAGTCGGTCAATAACTGCCAACCATGTGACATACACTCAACTATGAAAAAAACACAAATCTGGCATTTGCATATTAACTGAAATATCTGAATAATCAAAATGAATACAGTCAGGAACATAACAGGAGATTAAAAGATGTTATGAAAGTGTTAAACTGGTTCTTCCATTCTGAATCAGGTTAGTATACCACTAGTTGTGGTCAGTTTTCAGACCGCCGTTTCTGTTGTTATCAGTGAGGTGTGTGCAGGCGTGTGTAGAGACACTCCCTCACTGTGTCATTATCTACACTCCACACACACACACACACACACACACACACACACTGCTGCTAACAAGCGAGTCCACCAGCAGAAAACACAACAGCTCTATTTTGTTGTCAAATTTGAAAGCCCTGGTGTCTTCCCTGATGATTAGTACCTAATCTAAACCATCCATTATCTGTAACCACTTATCCTATTCAGGGTCGCGGGGGGGGACTATCACAGGGCTGACACATAGAGACAGACAACGGTTCACTCTCACAATCACACCCATGGGCAATTTGGAGTCCCTAATCTAAACCAGGACATTCTAAAGCCTCAAAGAGACTCAAAAGCCCCGTTTCCACCACAGGAACTTTCCCCCTGAACCAAGAACTTTTTGAGAAACTCATTGCGTTACGACCGCAGGGACCAGGGTATAAAGTAAGTTCCAGGGACATTTTCCGGGACATTTTTACCCCTCAAAAAGGCCCTGGTCGTGGGGTAGTACTTTCTGAAAGTACCGGAACTTGCAGGGTGGAGTTTGCAGGGATGACCGTCGGTGATTGGTGAAACACACACACACAGTACCGCTGCTACAACGGCTTCAACTCGTGTACCGCTTCATTCATAAACAAGGAAGTACTCTAGTATCGATTTAGGACCATTTTAAGACGAGGGGAGAAAATTTCTCTTTGTTTAATAACACTGAAAGTAAAGTAAAGTTATGCTCAGCTGTCAGCCTCCTGACTCATTAAAAAAAAAAAGAGAGAAAAAAAAGAGAGAGAGAGAGAGAGAGATCACAAGAGCGAGCAGTAACCTTAGAAGAGGTTGACAGCGCGGCGGTGCTGTGAATGAGAGAAAGTAAAGTTATTTTCTGATTCTTTCACGACGGTTATGCTCTAAAGCACAAATAAATAACCCTCAAACACTCAACATATGATTTACTGTAGAGACAGAAGTTTCATTTTCCTCCGCTGCATTTCATTCATTACATCCAACGTGCATCAGTAAATATAAGCAGCGGTAAATATCATCGCAGTGAGATAAAACCTTTAATGCTTATTTTTTTCTACGGTTTATTTTTTTCCAGGGTGTATTTTAGAGTAAACAGGCGAACACGCTGAACTGCAGGCTGCAGAGTGTGTTTACCACTGTGACCACCAGCAGCCCTCGTGTCATGTCATGTTGCCTTTTCATACGTCAGCGGACTAATTTGCCTTATCTTCACAGACCGCGGTGGAAATGCAGACAACAGTGGGCTGAAGGAACCTTTTAGTAGTGAAAAGTAGTTCCAGGGACTAAAAGTCGGAAACCCAGCTAAACTCTCCATTTAAACTGAATGACTTTAGGAGGAGTGAGAGCTCCGACAGACAGGGTGTTCCTCCCTGCCTGTCAGGCAGCAGTGTAGATGTTCCCTGGGACCGTCTCACCTGTCTCAGGACACATCTCGTCCAGCAGCTTCACCATGCCCTCTCCCTGCATGGAGGTCCAGTGTTTGATGGGCGAGCCTCCTCCGATCTTGCTGTACTGCTCCTGGATCTTTGGTGTGCGACGCTTGGCGATGAACGGGCCGAGCTTACTGCAGGGAGAAAAAAACAAAAAAACTTTTTACTGGAACTGCTCACATCCACTCTAAAATCACAACCTGTGATGTATCGCTTCATTTTAAGGAGTCACAAGCCGAATAAGGTTGGGAACAACTGCTGCTTTAAAAAAGATCAGTGTTGTTCAGAATATTTGTAAAAATGAAGAGTTTTTCCTTCTCAGCAGTAACAAGAAACACTCTGTTGGGTCACAGTCAGTTATTATGAAACGGAGATGCAGCAGAGCACAGTGACCTAACAACCTTCCCTTGCTCTCTTTAGTGCGTGGGTGTGTGTGTGTGTGTGGGTGTGTGTGTGTGTGTGTGTGTCCACCATCCTATGATTTATAGAGGCTATCAGCTGTGCTTCCGAGACTGCATTTACAATGTTATTTTTAGATGTAAAAACAACTAGTGCAAGTCCCAGGCCAGGGTTTGTATCCCCAAACAAACACACACTGAATGGTACACCTGTTTATTAACTATCTGCTGATAACGGTGATATCTTTTGCCATGAAACTGGCAAAGACTTGCGTATGTCGAGGTCAGTTCCACAGTTTGTTGGTGCAGAGAAAGATATCAACTATGCAGCAAACGGTCAAATCAGTGATTACAGTTTTTAAAAAGCTGCTTTTACTCAGATAAAGACAAGATTAAACTTCTGTGTGTGTGTGTGTGTGTGTGTGTGTGTGTGTGTGTGTGTGTGTGTGTGAGAGAGAGAGAGAGAGACAGAGGTACTTTTAAATCAGAGAGGCAGAGACTGATCACCTACGTTTTGATGTATTAATTGTGTATGAGGAGTGGAAGTTGTGGGCTAGGTAGCAATTTGTTTGGATAATTTTCAAAAGATACCCTGTTATAACTTACAAAAGACCCAAAAACACTTAAACAACTATGCAACTGTATACTACTACTGTGTACTTCTACTTCAGAGGAAAACATTGTAGTACTACATTTACCTGACAGAAATGTTCCTGGTTTCGTTGCAGATTCAGATTTGACACAATATAACAATTAAAATATGATGCGTTATTATTCATTAAACTATCCGGTGTCATATTAGAACCGAGAGCTCCAGTTAACATTTGAATGCAGGAGTTTTATTAGTAGTTTTACTATTAATAGTTAATACTTTTACTTCAGGAAAAAAAGTTTTTGAGTAGCCTTCTTCTTCCTGCACTGCCAATACCAACTTTCTCAGTTTGAGAGGGTGAAAAGTAAAGCTAGACGGCGTTTGTCTGTAGCCCCCAAATCACTAAACCGCCCCTAAAAGACACACCCAGGTCGCTGTTACTTGCAGTCAGGAACGTAGGTTAAATACACTGAGAAACGTCGGTTAAATACACTGAGAAACGTAGGTTAAATACACCGAGAAACGTAGGTTAAATACACTGAGAAACGTTGGTGAAATACACTGAGAAACGTTGGTGAAATACACTGAGAAACGTTGGTGAAATACACTGAGAAACGTAGGTTAAATACACTGAGAAACGTAGGTTAAATATACAGAGAAACATCAGTGAAATACACCCAGCGGAGGTAATTTCCAAATAGGCGTATTAGTCTCTTGCTTTGACAAAACCACTGCCGTTATAAAGTAGAGCATGGATTTAATTAATGGAGGTATTTCGCTGGTGGTAACATTATTAGTGTTATAAGTTTGTATCATTAAAGGGGAGACTCGTGGGTACCCATAGAACCCATTTTCATTCACATATCTTGAGGTCAGAGGTCAAGGGACCCCTTTGAAAATGGCCGACAGTTTTTCCTCGTCAAAATTTAGTGTAAGTTTGGAGCGTTATTTACCCTCCTTCTTGACATGTTAGTATGACATAGTTGGTACCAATGGATTCCTCAGGTTTTGTAGTTTCATATGATACCAGTATCTTCACTCTAGCTTTAAAAATGAGCCCGCTACAACCTCCGGCAGCGGGTGCATGTGTGCAGAATGAAGACAGGAAGCAGCATCAGTGTTTAGTCGGGGCCACACAGACTTTATTAGATATTTCAGGTGTTAGACGGGTCCAACAGGAAATAGAAAATCCTTCTGATGTTGGAAGACTGAAGTCTAAAGTGAGCGTCTCTAAACGTCCTGCAGCGTCAGGACGGCTTCTGATTGGTTACAGTGAGGGGTGGGCGTGGGGGGTAGTGGGTGTGAGGGGTGTGTGTGTGTGTGGGGGGGTCAGAGGTTACAGTGTGACACGCTTCACTTCTGCTCAGGGATGAGGTCATCGATGCTCTCGCCGGCCTCCAGACGTTTCTCCATGTCCACCAGCAGGTTGACGCCGTCCACCACCATCTGCACCAGCTCCACCTCCGAGAAGCCCAGACGGTCCGCGTTGGAGATGTCAAAGACTCCGCCCACCGCCGCCGTGTCCACGCCGCCTGAGACACACAGACAGGAAGTGATGTCACAGGTACACCTTTAATTAATACTAGTGAGATGGAAGTTACCAGAGACAGGACTCTCTCTCTACCTGTCTGTCTCTCTACCTGTCTGTCCCTCTACCTGTCTCTCTACCTCTTTCTCTCTCTACCTGTCTGTCTGTCTCTCTACCCGTCTGTCCCTCTACCTGTCTCTCTACCTCTTTCTCTCTTTACCTGTCTGTCTGTCTCTCTACCTGTCTGTCTCTCTACCTGTCTGTTCCTCTACCTGTCTCTCTACCTCTTTCTCTCTCTACCTGTCTGTCTCTCTACCTGCCTGTCTCAATACCTGTCTGTCCCTCTACCTGTCTGTCTCTCTACATGTCTGTCTGTCTCTCTATCTGTCTGTCTCTCCACCTGTCTGTCTGTCTACCTGTCTGTCCCTCTACCTGTCTCTCTACCTGTTTCTCTCTCTACTTGTCTGTCTCTCTACCTGTCTCTCTCTCTAGCTGTCTGTCTCTCTACTTGTCTCTTTACCTCTCTCTCTCTCTCTAGCTGTCTGTCTCTCTTATCTGTCTGTCTCTCTACCTGTCTCTCTCTCTCTCTACCTCTCTCCCTTCCTGTCTACCTGTCTGTCTCTCTGCGTACCTGTGCCTCTCTTCTGCAGCCTCAGCTTCTTCAGGATGTCTCCGAACTTGTCGTGCTTGCTGACGTTGGGCAGTTTGACGTGGACGCCGGCTCTCAGTCCCGTCCCCAGGTTGGACGGACAGGTGAGGACGTATCCCAGGTGTTCGTTCCACATGAACTCGTGACCTCGCTCCTTAAACAAGCTCTCGATCTGCCGGGGAGAGAGAGAGAGAGAGAGAGAGAGAGAGAGACGGGTGGTCAGGTAAGGTGGTGATGTCACCTGTGTGGAAACAGGAAGTGAGCGTGCCGGCGTTCACCTTGGTGAGTCCGGTGCAGAAGCGGGTGAACACCTCCCTCATGTTGCCTCCTTTCTGCATGCTGATGACACGCAGGTGGTCCTCCTCGTTCACCCACACCAGGAACGTCTTGTTGTCGTTGTGCCTGCAGGCGAGAGCGAAGGGTTAAATTACGCAGGAAGTCAGTCACCTGCTTCCTCAAACACCAGGTCAGAGGTCAGAGGTCGTACTGACCAGATGCCGCGGCCGTCGGGCCAGTCGCGGGCCATGCCGGACGCCAGCAGCAGTGGGGAGACGGGCTTGTCGAACAGGAAGTGATCATCGATCAGCTGCTGCTGCTCCTCCTCCGTCATGTTCTTCAGGGCGTAGTACTTCCCCTTCAAGTCTCCTTCCAGGATGTCCAGACCTGCAGGAGGTCAGAGGTCACAGGGTAAGCTCAGGTGAGATTTTCAAATTAAAGGTCTGATATTTAACATGACTACAGAGTTTTATTATTATATATTAACTCTGTCACTCACTATATTAATATTTATATATTGTTATAATATTAATATTTCACTTCTCAGACATTTTAAAACTTGTTCCTTTAAGACGTCTTTTTGTGTCATAAGTGACAGAGTGGCGGAGAGTGAGCCGGTCCGGTTCAGTCCGGTTCTCTGTAGTCTCATTAGAATATGAAAGAGGTTCAGATCCTCATTAAGAGTCTGAGCAGGACGACACGGAGCTCACCGTTATATAACCGTTTGACTGGATCACTGAGGCATGATGGGAAAACAGCTAAATAAAGATCAGCTCTAAATAAAAAGAGCCTCTGTGATGATCAGATCACCAGAGTGTCCCTGAACGCACCATCAGAAACTAACTCATGTTTCATTTCAACATCATTCCAGCAAATATTTCTGAAGTATCTCCTGTCTTAACAGTAGTACTACTAACAGTCACAGAGTACTACCGGACTAATGATACATCCTGTCATCAGATCCAGAGTCAGTTTGACTAACTAATCCTCACTCAAAGTCCACTTACTAGCTTTTTCTGGAGCTTTCATTCACATGGGAGTTCAGCTGTCATCACATGATTAAAACTCGTCTCAGTAAAATAAACAACCAGATCAATATATCAGATGTTAATTACAGTTTGTTCACTTCCAGTTAACTAATCACGTCAGCTGAAATTTATCATCTTAATATAAATATTTGTAGATATTTCATTTTAAATTTTGGTACTTATATTTCTTTGCATATATTTTGTTTACATTGTAGCATTATGTACATAACTTAAATGTTACATACTCCTTTATTTCTATTTTCTTACATTTCTTATGTTTATACAAGAGCAACTGTAATGCCCCAATAATATATTTCTGATTCTAAATAATAATAATAATAATAATAATAACAAATATAGAACAAATGACGGTAACACTTCATTTTACAGGTCCGCACATTTCATGGTAATTAGGTGATAATTAGCAAGTAACCTATTTGAAATTTCTTTGGAATTACTGCCAAATTACCCCAATATTTACCTCAAAATGTATCAAAAATGACTTTATTATAAACATTATTTAATAATTATATTCCGCTATTTACCAATAGCTGGTCATTTATTTAATACATATCCAGGAAAATAATACAAAGTTAATTGATATGCTTTATTTCCATGTCTGCTGACAAATAGATAATAATTAGTTCTTTGAAATGTCTTTAAAAACCTCCCTGAATCATGACATCAGCTACCAGGTTACATCTGTGTAGACAATAAGTCACAATGGTGAGATTTGTGTCTGATCAGAAGTGTCTTCTATTAGTTTTCCATCTCCGATGAAGAGCAGCGCACAGCCGCTTCTCAAGCCTAAAGGCCCTATTTTAACCATTATATGCTATTTTAGCATGAAATAATGTTTATAATAAAGTAATTTTAGATACATTTCGAGGTAAATATTGGGGTAATTTGGCAGTAATTCCAAAGAAACTTCAAATAGGTTACTTGCTAATTATCACCTAAATACCATGAAATTTGTGGACCTGTAAAATGAAGATGACTAATGCGTGAATATTGATTTTCTATTTTCTGGATAATTCGCACCAAATCACAGTTTTTCTAAGAAACTTCTTGGAAATTATTAGAAAACCAACTTTGAAATGGCAGAATTGTTAAATAAATTTAGTTTAGTTCAATACAATGAAACAGCTTTACGGTGACAGCACACAGGAAGTGATGTCGTACTTTCCAGGGAGAGGTTCTCGATGGCGCGGCGTTCTCCGCGGCTGCAGTGCGGCGGCAGACAGAAGCCGCGGATGCTCCTTCCCGTCCGAACCCGAGAGCTCAGAACGTAGTTTGGATCCAGATCGTCTCCCCCCTGAAACACAGTAGAAGACGAGTAGATCAGTAGAGACAGGCAGAACCCTGACTGGCGGTCCAGTCGGCATTCAGCCCCACAGACAGACTAGCTGGTACCAGAACCAGAACTATATCGGCCCGTTCAGTGGACAGAAAGAGTTGTTGTGTCCAGGTCAGTTTGTTGTTGTTTACATGCAGGTTTTAAGGGGTTCAGGTCAGTTTGTTGTTGTTTACCTGCAGGTTTTAAGGGGTTCAGGTCAGTTTGTTGTTGTTTACCTGCAGGTTGTAAGGGGTTCCGGTCAGTTTGTTGTTGTTTACCTGCAGGTTTTCAGAGTTCAGGTCCGTCTTGTGTTTGTCTGATGGTTTGTATCCTCCGTGGCGGTCTTCGATCACGGGGTCCAGCAGCTCTTTGAACACCTCGTACGTCTCCTCGTCTCCGGCGACGCAGCCCACCGTCATGATGAACGGGTGACCTGCAGGGACACAAAAACGGCTGATTGTTTCCTGCTCATCACCGACTTTCTGACTGGTGATCATTTTGGGCTCCTTCAAAATAAAAGCGATGCATCGGTCAGTTTTACTTTGGAGGGACTCACATCTTTTATTTCTCTAGAAATGTGTTGTTTTTTTGCGTTCGTTTGCTCCATTTAGTGAGTTGATTTCTCTGTTGCATGCTGCTAAAGTTGGATTTGATGAGGAGGATCAGGAGATCAGATGGGAAGTACACACGACGTCCCGATGGGGGGGATTAACGAGCAGAAATTAACCTGATCTAACGAGTCAATCCAATTAACAAGTTGATTATCAAGCAGCAGCTAAAGTCACGCAACGTGACAAACAACACCACAAATCACCTGTTCTGATGTCTGGTCTAAGGAAGAGTTAGCTGGTTTAGAGGGGGGTCATGGCCTCTGTGAGGGGTAACCTGGTCTCCAGGGGGAGTTACCTAGTGTAGATAAGGGGAGACCTGGTTTCCAGGGGGAGTTACCTAGTGTAGATAAGGGGTAACCTGGTCTCCAGGGGGAGTTACCTAGTGTAGATAAGGGGTTACCTGGTCTCCAGGGGTAGTTTCCTAGTGTAGATAAGGGGTTACCTGGTCTCCAGGGGGAGTTACCTAGTGTAGATAAGGGGAGACCTGGTCTCCAGGGGGAGTTACCTGGTGTAGATAAGGGGAGACCTGGTCTCCAGGGGTAGTTACCTAGTGTAGATAAGCGAGTACCTGGTCTCCAGGGGTAGTTACCTATTGTGGATAAGGGGAGACCTGGTCTCCAGGGGTAGTTACCTGGTGTAGATAAGGGGAGTCCTGGTCTCCAGGGGGAGTTACCTAGTGTAGATAAGGGGAGACCTGGTCTCCAGGGGGAGTTACCTATTGTAGATAAGGGGAGACCTGGTCTCCAGGGGTAGTTACCTGGTGTAGATAAGGGTTACCTGGTCTGGGGATTAGAAACTGGGTTGGATATAACCTGGTCCAGGATGCTACCTAGTTTAGAGGGTGTGATTGGGTCGGGGTTGTGTTAGAGGGTCGTTACCTGGGTTGTCAACGCCAGTCTGGATGAGATCGTCCAGGGTGAACCCGCTGGGCGTCTCCTTCTCCCTCAGGTTGCCGTACATCTCAGGCGTGAGCACCTTGGCCATGTGGTTGTTGTGCTGGCTGAGGTCGGGGTACTCCTGGTCCGACGAGTAGTTCATCTTCAACCTGTTGTGGGTGTTTCCGAAAGGCATGATGACGTCCGGCTGCTGACCTGGGAAAACAGTTTAATTCACGAGTTTCAATTAATTTAATCTATTAAACTGTTTGCTTTGGTCATAAGTTTTACTTTGTGACGGTAGTTTTGGGATGCTAATGTTGAGCCGGTAGCTAGCTAGTTAGCTAGCAGAAGCTACCGGCATGTTACGTAAACAAACGTTATAACGTGAGCTTCAGAATAAAGCAGTAGTTTATTTTCTTAGCGACCCAGAACAGTCTGAATGAGACAGCAGAGGAGGAGAGACAGGTGATCAGAGAGGGGAGAGGATGGGAGATGGAGAGACAGAGACAGGTGATCAGAGAGAGGAGAGGACGGGAGATGGAGAGACAGAGACAGGTGATCAGAGAGAGGAGAGGACGGGAGATGGAGAGACAGAGACAGGTGATCAGAGACAGGAGAGGACAGGAGATGGGGAGACAGAGACAGGTGATCAGAGAGGGGAGAGGACGGGGGATGGAGAGACAGTCAGCTGGACTCAGTGCCTGTTGGAGGACCCTTTCAGTGCCACTAGCCAGCGCCGCTGCAGTAACGTTACTGATCTCCGTTTCAGCGTCAGTTTATGAAATGGACTATTTTCTTCTTGATTTTAACGTTGTAAAACTCATCTTTACATCCAGGAACAATGTCCCCTCTTTTGTTTTCTTCTGTCCCGTGTCTCCTCAGTCTCTACCGTTGTTTCTGTGTAACTCAGCCGAGCTAACCAACCTGGTGACATCACAGACTAGAGAGTACTGCAACATGACGGCGCTCTCGTCGCAAAAAGCTGCAGCAAAGATGAAACAAAGCTGCTTTTTTTTCCTTTTAAATGCCGACATTTGTCATGTTTGTTATATAATTGTTCATTAGAGTGGAAATCTATTTAGTAAACCAGCTTAACTCGTTTGAACGCTTCCAGTTTAAACCCAAACTCCTCCTGAAGGCTGAGCCGTTGGTGTGTGAACAAGTATTTATATTAGATCCTGATGGGCAGGTTGGCTCCTTGCACGGCAGCCTCTGACATCATGTGTGTGTGTGTGTGTGTGTGTGTGTGTGTGTGTGTGTGAATGCTGACATGTAGGGTAACGCGCTTTGAGTGGTCGAAAGACTAGAAAGGCGATAAATAAATACCAGTTCATGTGCCATTTACCATAATGTTAATATTTATAATGTTATATGTGTTTTTATCATCATTCATTTTTAAGTAATTCCCATGATATTATCGTCTTTGTGTATTATAATTTATATTTATGTTATAAAATTAAGATAAATGAAGAAACCAGTGGAAATCTTTACAGAATGAAAATATGTGTTAAATTTTTTATATAAAATATAATTATATAAACAAACTAAAAAAAACTGTCTTACTCATTCTACTAAATATATTAAACATTTAGTCATTATTATTTTTTAATAATATATTTTTTAATATTATCTTTTAGTATTTTCACAAATCCAAAAACAAGCTTCATCCCACAATTAAAAGATCCAAAAATAAAGTTAAAAAGAAAACCTTTCTGATAAAACTGACAAAATTAAATTAAATTTTCAGTGGAAGTAGTACTCTGACCCTTTACTGAAGTAAAAGTATAAAAAAAATACTCCATTATAAGTGAAATCCCTGTATTTAAAATCTTACTTCAGTAAAAGTACTATCGTCAAAATGTACTTAAATTATCAAATGTAAAAGTACTCAAATGCATATTTAATTAAATTTAATAATACATATATTTAATAATTTATTTTAAATTTAACATAGATTTATATATATACTAAATTTAATAATATATTTAATAATTTGGAGATCTGTTTATAATTTATAAATAATAATATTTATGATCTTTTGTTCAGAAAGTTTTAATCTGTAAAGCAATCAGTAACTAAAGCTGTCAGATAAATGCAGTAAAAGTACAACATTTACCACTGATATGGATACTACCAGGAGAGTAAATGTACCTTGAACTGTACTGGACTAACATCATCATCATCTTCATCATAATGTACTTAAAGTATCAAAAATAAAAGTACTCAAATGTCATGCATTATTAAATATGTTGCAATACATATTTAATTCAATTTAATAATAAATATATTTAATATTTTGTTTTAAATGTAATATTTTTAATTTATAAATAATATTTATGACCTTTTGTCCAGAAAGTTTTAATCTGTAAAGTAATCAGTAACTAAAGCTGTCAAATAAATGCAGTAAAAGTACAACATTTACCTCTGAGATGTATACTACTACCGAGGAGAGTAAAAAAATGTACTTAAAGGATAAAAAATAAAGTACTCAAATGTCATGCATTATTAAATATGTTGCAATACATATTTAATTAAATTTAATAATAAATATATTATTATTAAATTGAATATAGATTTATATATTTATATATATACTAAATTAATAATATATTTAACAATTTCGAGATCTGTTTTTAATTTATAAATAATAATGTTTATGTCCAGAAAGTTTTAATCTGTAAAGTAATCAGTAACTAAAGCTGTCAGATAAATGCAGTAAAAGTACAACATGTACCTCTGAGATGAGTACTACTACTACTAAGTAGAGTAAAGGTGACTCGAACTGTACTGGAGTATCATCTTCATCATCTTCATCATCATAATGTGCTGAAATGTTTGAACCAGATCTGAGTCTCTGTCTGAACCTGATCCTGAACCAGATCCAGACCAGCTGCTGCATCAGAACTGCAGCAGATCACGGACCCGGTTCAGGTTCAGGAGAGACCCTGGAGCGGATCAGGATCAGTGTGAGTCTATAAACCGGGTTAGACTCAGAGGCTGATTAGGATCTGCAGGAGGCCGGTGGAGTGACGCAGCAGAGAGAGAGACCGGGATTAACCCTTCAGAGCCCGGCTGCTGCTGCACCGTGCGACGCCCCGGTCACCTTCAACAAGGTCCTACCGAACAGAACCGGGTTCTGCTCGTTCAAAACTGACACAGAGCACTTTAACTGGGTTTATGAATTGCATGACGCTGCACGGCTGAATAACAGAAGATAATCCGGTATTATCCCTTTAAATATATAGAAATAAAGCAGAAGCACCACAATAAAGATGATTAAACGGTTAAATGGAGGAGTTTTAAATAGAATATTCAGATTCATTAAGTGGATTTAAGGTGGAATTATTATTTTAAGGGCCTTTAATTTTTTTTTTTTTGTTATGCACATTTAAAATCATCATCACAGATTTGTGCACGAGATTAAAGATGGTGCACGAAAGGATTGTGTTTGTCTGACTGCGCAACACCTGCAGACAGGACGCACCGCAAGGTCGTTAGGATGCAGAGCGACAGACAGGCTGCAGACAGACAGACAGACTCTGTGCAGCTTTATAGCATGCAAACAACCAGGACACATCCAGCCTGTCTGTCTGTCTATCTGTCTGTCTGCCCCTTTGTTCCTTTAACCCTCCATCACTCTGAGACCCCCCTGGTTTATCCTCCTCTCATCCTCCTCTTCTCTCCTCCTGATGATGAACTGATAACCTGATGCATTGATGAGCTGATCAGTGGTGCAGTGCATGTGATTGATCAGGATTAAAAGGTGTTCTCACCTGTTAGTTCAGTCTGCTGGGGATGTGGTCTGAAGCGGGTCCGGTTCTGCTGCTGCTGCTGCTGCGGATTAAAGCGGATCTCAGTCTTTTATACCCGCCTCCCTTCTCCCCATTGGCTCCTATTTACAGTCCATTCATTCCATTGGACGGAGAGGTGGCTGAGGGTCACGTGGTCTGACTCTCTCTCTCTGCTGCAGTGCCTCTGAGCAAGTGTCTGTGGTTAGTCCAGTGGCTGTGGTTAGTTCAGAGTCTGTGGTTAGTTCAGAGTCTGTGGTTAGTTCAGTGTCTGTTATAACACTGGACTGTCCTGCTGTTATTACAGACATTGGACTAACCACAGACACTGAACTAACCAAAGACACTGGACTATCCTACTGTTATTACAGACACTGAACTAACCACAGACACTGGACTAACCACAGACACTGGACTGTCCTACTGTTATTACAGACACTGGACTAACCACAGACACTGGCCTGTCCTACTGTTATTACAGACACTGAACTAACCACAGACACTGGACTAACCACAGACACTGGACTGTCCTACTGTTATTACAGACACTGGACTAACCACAGACACTGGCCTGTCCTACTGTTATTACAGACACTGAACTAACCACAGACACTGGACTGTCCTACTGTTATTACAGACACTGAACTAACCACAGACACTGGACTAACCACAGACACTCTACTGTCCTGCTGTTATTACAGACACTGAACTAACCACAGACACTCTATTGTCCTGCTGTTATTACAGACACCTGAACTGTCCTACTGTTATTACAGACACTGAACTAACCACAGACACTCTACTGTCCTGCTGTTATTACAGACACCTGAACCAAACACAGACACTGGCCTGTCCTACTGTTATTACAGACACTGAACTAACCACAGAAACCAGAGGAGGAGGAGGGGGTTCTGGGGTTCTGTGGTGACAAAGCACTTTCTCCTGTGTCTTTAAATTATTCATCACCTACTGGAGAATGTGTTTAGACTCTAAATGGATCCAGTAGATTTTAAATAGATCCAGTAGACTGTAAATGGATCCAGTAGACTCTAAATGGATCCAGTGGATTCTAAATGGATCCAGTATATTTTAAAGGGATTCATTAGACTCTCAAGGGACCCAGTTGGATCAAATGGGATCCCGCAGACTCTAAAAGTATCCAGTAGACTCTAAATGGATGTAGTAGATTCTAAATGTATGCAGTAGACTCTAAAGAGATCCAATGTACTGTAAAGGGATCACGCGGACTCTAAAGGGATCCAGTGGACTCTAAATGGATCCAATAGACTCTAAATGGATCCAATGGACTCTAAATGGATCCAGTGGACTCTAAATGGATCCAGTAGATTCTAAATGGATCCAGTAGATTCTAAATGGATCCAGCAGACTCTAAATGGTTCCAATGGATTCTAAATTGATCCAGTGGACTCGAAATGGATCCAGTGGATTCTAAACGGATCCAGTGGATTCTAAACGGATCCAGTAGATTCTAAAGGGATCCTGTGGACTCTAAACAGATCCAGTAGATTCTAAACAGATCCAGTAGACTCTAAATGTATCCAGTAGATTCTAAATGGATCCAGTGGACTCGAAATGGATCCAGTAGACTCTAAATGGATCCAGTAGACTCTAAATGGATCCAGTAGACTCTAAATGGATCCAGTAGATTCTAAATGGATCCAATGGAGTCTAAATGGATCCAGTGGATTCTAAATGGATCCAGTAGATTCTAAATGGATCCAGTAGACTCTAAATGGTTCCAATGGACTCTAAATGGATCCAGTAGATTCTAAATGGATCCAGTGGACTCTAAATGGATCCAATGGAGTCTAAATGGATCCAGTGGATTCTAAATGGATCCAGTAGATTCTAAATGGATCCAGTAGACTCTAAATGGTTCCAATGGACTCTAAATGGATCACACGGACTCTAAAGGGATCCAGTGGACTCTAAATGGATCCAGTAGATTCTAAATGGATCCAGTAGATTCTAAATGGATCCAGTAGACTCTAAATGGTTCCAATGGATTCTAAATTGATCCAGTGGACTCGAAATGGATCCAGTGGATTCTAAACGGATCCAGTAGATTCTAAAGGGATCCTGTGGACTCTAAACAGATACAGTGAATTCTAAATGGATCCAGTGGACTCTAAATGGATCCAGTGGACTCTAAACGGATTCAGTAGATTCTAAATGGATCCAGTAGACTATAAACGGATCCAGTAGACTCTAAATGGATCCAGTGGACTCTAAACGGATCCAGTGGACTCTAAATGGATCCAATGGACTGTAAATGGATCCAGTGGATTCTAAATGGATGCAGTAGATTCTAAAGGGATTCAGTAGACTCTCAAGGGACCCAGTTGGATCTAAAGGGATCCCGCAGACTCTAAAAGGATCCAGTAGACTCTAAATGGATGCAGTAGCCTCTAAAGGGGGGCGGTGGGATCTTAAGGGATCCAGTGGACTCTAAATGGATCCAGTAGATTCTAAATTGACCCAGTATACTTTAAAGAGATCTAGTATACTCTAAAGGGATCCAGTGGATTCTAAATGTATGCAGTAGACTCTAAAGGGATCCAATGTACTGTAAAGGGGTCCCCCGTGGATTCAAAAGGGATCCAGTGAATTCTGAAAGGATCTCGTGGACTCTTACGTGACCCAGTTGGAGCTAAAGGGATCCAGTAGACTCTAAATGGATCCAGTAGACTCTAAAGGGATCCAGTTGGTTCTGCTGGTTTCAGATCTATAGACTCTGTACTAATCTACTAGTATAACTGGATCCTGTCGTGTCGTTGTTAGAGACCAGCTGGTTCAGGTGCGTTGCAGGTCGGTGAAACACAGAGAGATCTTCTGCTGTAGTTTGTGTTTCACCTCCGTCAGGGTCACATGGCGGTTCTGAGGTTTATTGTCCTTCCTGAGCTGCCGTGCCTCGGTGAAGGTCAGTGAGTCTGCACTTCCTTCCTTAAAGCTGCAGATCACATAATCTGCCTCTGCTGGATTAAAGCTCTCAGATCACACGGGCCAGGCCATCGCTGGCCCCGCCCCTCCTGACACACCTACATCAGCAAATCTGCAAAACTAGCGTGACAAAATGGATCAGACAAAATGTAAGTTGTTGTTGTGAAGCTCAACAAAAAGCTTAATGTGTGTGAATGTGTGATTGTCGGCCTGTCACTCTTCAGAGATCTACATAAAGTTACTGAACATCTAGTGGCAGCTACTGGACTGCAGGTAAACAGATCATCTGGAGCTACTGGGTCTACTGGGTCTACTGGACGATGAAGTCTGGATCCAAACAGATGGACCAGAATGAGCAATAACAGGAGGAGGAGATGCAGATGGAGACGGTCAGGTGATGAGAGCTGAATACAGACCAGATCCACCACCCCTCCCCCACCTGCCCTACTCCACCAGACCCTCAGTCCCATCCCCCACCCCCCATCAGCATGTAGAGAGGCTGCAGCCCGACTCAGCACCCTCATCCTCCTCCTCCTCCCTGTCATTTATTCATGACCCAACACAGTGGGATGACGAGGGGGAGGAAGAGGAGGAGGAGGAGGAGGGGGGGGGGGCAGTATTACTATCGATGCTGGTCAGGAAATCTGGTCTCTCCTCATACCTCCCAGCTCTCACAATGTTAATTCAGCATATCCCAGTATAAAACCCAGTATGTCCCAGTATAAAACCCCAATATATCCCAGTATAAAACCCAGTGTATCCCAGAATAAAACCCAGTATGTCCCGGTAATAAAACCCAATATGTCCCAGTTTAAAACCCAGTACGTCCCGGTATTAAACCCAATATGTCCCAGTTTAAATCCCAGTATGTCCCGGTTTTAAAACTCAATATGTCCCAGTATTAAAACCCAGTGTATCCCAGTATAAAACCCAGTATAAAAAGCCAGTATGTCCCGGTATTAAAACCCAATATGTCCCAGTTTAAATCCCAGTATGTCCTGGTTTTAAAACTCAGTATGTCCCAGCATAAAACCCAGTGTATCCCAGTATAAAAACCCATTATGTCCCGGTATTAAAACTCCATATCTCCCAGTTGTTTTCACTCAGCAGAAACCCAACATCTCAGGGTCAGGGTGACGTGAGCTCACCCTACTCCTGCCTGCAGCCAATCACGGCCCTCCTCAGCTCCCTCCTGCTCCTATTGGTCGAGGGTGTCAACAGAGCGGCGTGGTTCACGTGCAGCAGCAGCAGGTCAGTGAACGCCTCACAAGTACTCCCAACACCATTCATTTATTGTAGGAAAGTGAATACTGTAAATATTTAGGTTGGTTTGGTCAGCAATCATAATACTACTACTACTACTAGTAGTGGTACTACTTGTAGTACTTGTACTACTCAGATCAGAAAGTCACACAATAACACAAACAAACTAACCGATTGATGCAGCGGTAGACCAGCTACTGTGTTCTGAGAGGTTAAATTACTGGTTTTGTGAATGGAGTCTGGTGGCTTTGAAGACAGAGATATAACGGCTGAAGGAAAAGCGGCTGTCTGACAGTGAGGTAAATATTGATTGATTTATATAGAATCAATAATCCTAAAGTTTGATCCTCAGAGGTGATGACATCACCGGCCTCATTAAGTCTCTGCAGGGTCTTTGAGTGGAGGATCTGAATATCAAATAAAGTTTTGTGTGTTTGAACAAAGCAGCGTTCACTGTCGCCTCGTTCATTTGGGCGTCGGGGCCTCCTGGCAGCGCCGTCGCTCTCCCAGGACTCGTTACCGGGCAACCAGCAGTCGGCGGCCATGACTGCTTTGTCCATCAGGAGACTGGAAACTGAAAGAGAGAAGTGATCAACAGTGTGTTCGGTTGAACCTTCAGTTTCCTGTTTTCAGTTTCGGAACAACAACATGAAACTTTTCTTTCTTTAATCAACAATGTGAAACACTTCCTGGTGTTTACGAGGCTACATATACACTATATATGTTTATTACACGGCTTTGTTGAATACTCGATTCTGATTGGTCAACCACAGCGTTCTACGGTCTGTTATTTCTTTATAGCAGACGGTTGCTATGTATAACAGGCCGTTGCTATGTATAACAGACCGTTGCTATGGGCACAGTTCTGATGTCGGACTCTGGAGGACCATTTTTGTGTCAAATTATTGATTTCTTAAGTAAGTAGCCGTGTAATAAGCAGGATAATGTACAGCGAGCCGGTCATTGTTGTGAAATAAACCCCAACTAGACACTGAA